>NMRA01000467.1:0-24049 GCA_002633005.1 Phoronis australis
CGATAAAATGACACGTGATTGATGAGAAGCGCCATCTGTTTGCCGTAAAGGTTTTGGATGAGCGGGTACCTTTTGCGTCCCAGAATGTGTATAGAAACACTAATGCCTAGCACTTAACTTTTACTTGAAATTGTAAACATGACTTAACACTAAAGACGACTACTGACAATTGAGAACAAAAAAATTAATGCAAAGTAAGTTTTACTAGAAGGAAAGCACGGCTTGAACTGCCCAGTTGCCATGGAAAAACAAGAGCAACGCAGAGCCTTAAAATATGCCCAGAGCAGCGAGACAAATGGTATGCTTCAAATGGTGTTTTTTAGTACCATAAATAGCCATTAAATAGCGCAAAATGCGTCAAACTGTATGAAATAGGGAAAGCGTCGTGATCTCTGTATTACAAAACTGTCAAATTTCATGAAAATCCACTACGGAATTCCAAATATACAGAGGTAGACGTAGAAAAAGACCACATCTACCAATTTTCATTGGAAAGATGCTGTCCTCATCATAACATCAAGGAACTCAGAAGATATGAAGGAACAGGTAAAAAATAAAATTGCTACTGTGGACATTGCAGCACTCAGAACTGTCCAAAAGTCATGGGCAGCCACTGACACATCTATAGGAAAACACCTGTATCAGCTGAAACCATGGTTGCAAAAATACACAAGAGCAACGCAGAGCGTTGAAATGCGCCCACAATTGCACCGTATACGGTATCCTTTTAGGGTTGTTTATAGGTACCATAAAGTGGCCAGTAGAGGGCATATATGTAGTATGTTGTACTTTGCAAAATGGAAANATGGAAAGGCATGGTCATTGTCTCCTCAATAGGCTAGGTTTCAAAATGTGAGTGATCTTCATAATACAAGCACATCCTATGCATCAGTTGCTTAAAGCACCACAGAAACATAGAATTAAAAACAAATTTACCAACATACGAGATTAGCACAGCATTAGAATGCCAGAAACAAATTTCTACTTGGAACTTTTCCTTCATAGTCACGAAGTAACACAAAGTATACACCTGAAGACCTATGAAAATACAGAGGTCAATGTGAAATATTTAAATTGCCACTAGAGGCATACCGGTAGTTAGAATCATCCTAAAGTCGTCATAGTCCGTTGTCAACATCACATAAATACACTCGTTAAATTTAGTAAAGATCCTGCAAACGGTTTGGGAGATACAGTCATGGGCGCAAAAAAACTGCCACTAGGAGGCTCCACAGTAATCAAAAACATGGGAAATTCAGCGTCAACCGTCCTCTTCATAGTAAGAACATACATGCCAATTTTCACAATCATACTTAGAGCGGTTTGGTTGATAGAGGGGTGGACGCCAAAAAACAGACTCAAAAACAGTAAAAATGGCCACTGGGTGTCACAAACTAGGTTGAATCCATCTGAAAACGGGAGAATACCAAATTTCATGAAAATCCATTCAGGACTTGTGAAGATACAGAGGTAAACGTAAAAAAATAAAATGGCCACTAGGGGGCACACTGGTAGGCGGATCCATCCAAAAGTCGTCATCGTCTGTTGTTAACATCATATAATTATACTTATTAAATTTCGTAAAGATCCTGCGAACGGTTTAGGAGATACAGCCATAGGCGCATAAAAAACAAAACTGCCACTAGGAGGCGCCACAGTAATCCAAATCGTCTGAAAATCATTGTCAGCTGTCTTCTTTATAGTAAGCACATACATACCAATTTTCACAACCATCCTTTGAGCGGTTTGGTTGATAGAGGGGTGGACGCAAAAATACAGACTCGAAAACAGTAATGCGCTTTCCTCGCAGCTGCTTAGTTCGGACAAGCGGGAACGATGCCCAGCAACATAGCGGCATTCACTCTGCATATGA
Organism: Phoronis australis; assembly: GCA_002633005.1. NCBI lineage: Eukaryota > Metazoa > Phoronida > Phoronidae > Phoronis > Phoronis australis. The sequence goes on from NMRA01000467.1 coordinate 1,874, forward strand.
ACCACTGACGTCGCTAGCGTCGTTTCTCACCTTCCTCACACGTTAACGCGACACCTCTTGGCAAGGTAAGGTCGACCGTATGCGAGGCGATGTGGATATAGACCGAATAAGACAGCAAAAAAAAAGACTAATTAAATCGGGTGGCATTCTCCTTTAACTGTTCGCTGTTCGTTCACCAGTGGCAACTCCGGTCTTGGCATTGGTTTATCAACTTTAGTTCAACTATTGAAAGGAGGTAAAATAGAATCAACCTACAAATACGAAGTGTGTGACATTACACCAGCCTAAAACTTTATGTTGAATTAACTAAGGCGTGGTAAAATCAAACCTTAAGTGATATCGCGGAAGCATAATTTCTAACTTTGGATATGAGACTTTTTATATAGTACATTATGCATAAAACAAACACGAAATTTAAAAATTTATAGCAAAATTGCATAAAAATCAAAATACAACGCTGGAATTACCTGAAATGTACAGGAAGCCTGTTGAGGGGGTGTTTTTTATCCTTATTGTTCATAACAAGTATTATTTTACTTCGATTGAGTTCAATGAACTAGTATTTAGCTTACACATTCAAATAAAAGCTATAAATAATGAATAAACAAAAACCGGATTGGCTTATTTGAGTTAACAATGTCTCACGCATTCTCTGTGTAAATGGTCATTAATAACGTCCTGAAGACGACTAACAAACAAAAAGTACCTCATTTAATGCCATTAAAAGAGTGCGACTTCGTGGAAAAAATAACCAGCCTTCTGAATTTTTATGGCACTCTAACTCTAAAATCCGATGTTTCACCAAAAAGGAGGTTTTTCAAAAGTATTTTTGTAGAAAACTAATTTTTACTAATCTTAAGCTCAGCCGAAGAATATAAAAGGCATTGAAAACGAGATTTTATCAACAAAAGTTTTTTTCTCATGTTCGGCTTCCCAACATCAATGATTTCCAAAACTAGGTTACGCGCTTTATTATCTCCGGGTCAAAAAGAGTTCTGTCGCCGAAAATCCGGGGCGGTCCTACTAAACATATCGTGACTTTTGAGACAATTTAGTCAATATAATTTGATCATATCCATGACAATCTGTGGCAGTTCGCTCGACCTTTCCTCACAGGGTGCCATTTTGTGGAAATGGGGCTATTCGGAAAATCTACAATAACTAGAGAGCGTGCGTGTACTAGTGGTGATAGATTAACAGCCTCGATTTCGCGAGCCCTTTAAATACATGGTGAAATGGCTTGCAGCCGTGCCAACTAAATCCGAGATTGCGTAAAAAGGGTGCTTCTATGAGAGGAAGTAAGCACGACCTCATACAAAGGTAAGGTTTGTGAATATTTTAACGATTATTCAATGAATTCTATCGATGCCTGTTAACTGAGGCACTTGCCGATGTCGACTTCGCGGCAGTCAGTCGCCAGCCAGAGTCTGGTTAATCTTTTTATGTTGCGATAAGTGATACGATACTTGACGTAGCAATCGGGATCTTTTCGTACATCAAAGCATTATTATTGTTTGGAATGATTTCTAAAAGTTTATCAGTGACAGTTACATCAATCAATGCTGAATGTTTATCCTGTCAACTCGATACAGGTTAATGAGTTAAGATTACAATCCAGTCCCAATGGGTACGTGAGTGATAAATATCCATTGCATTAGACTAGTATTTGTTTACTCCCTATCATATGTCTTCTGGAAATCTATTACACGTTGAAATGAAAATCTATCACGTCAGTTTTCACGTAACCTTTGGTTTTTAGGTTTGAAGGCTTGTACCGTGCATAGGAGATATGCATCGCTTCTGCACCATCCCTGAATGGACAAAAATTGGTTTTTAGCATTTGACTGCAGCTAACCAACAAGATCTTCCCATTCAGTGCAGATCTGTTGTCAAAGCCTACTTTCAATATTGGAGACAACGAACAAAGCCTTTGAAAAGGAACAGCTATTTTTAAAGTCATTTTGTTAAATTACTTATTCAGGTCCCGAGGGGGGATTGGCATGGGGGTTGTAATATTTGGTACAACTGAATGTGTGGAAATAACAGGTAATACATGTTTGGGGAAAAGAGCATGGTGAGGTAATTCTTAACCTTCACGAAGTCCCTTCAAGTTGATTTCATGAAACTGTTTTGCTACTTGTATCAATTGTAAAACCACGAAAATATATTACATTTTCCGAATTCACAGTGACTGAATAGTCTTAACTCATGCCTTGAAATGTTGCAAGTCGTTATAAATTCAAATGACTGCCATTTTTGTGAAAATTGCATTTTTGATGGTGCCTTACGTTTTGTAATTACTCTTAAACAACAGAAAGATTATCCATCATTTTTAAATGACCCAAGTCTTCATATCTTCTATTAGAAGAAAAACGGTTCCCTCAACCTTAGGCTAGAAGTATGCTTGACAGACCCATGAACCTGTAATCTGAGTTTAAAATTGCTGAAAGTATCAAAATTAAAAAGGCTTGAAAATGGGTAACAAAGGTTTGAAGTTGTCTCAAAAAACTTGTATATTTTACAGACAAGTGATGCGTTTAAAGAATTGTTATGGCTAGGGATAAAAAATAAAGACACGGTTTTATGCAATACTCATTATATACACCCTTGGTTTCTGAAAATAGTAATTATTTACTTTTATGTGAAACTGTAGACCAATCACCATATATTTTTGAAAAACAGGGATAACATTTTTGATCCAATCTGGAGTACTTAATTATTCATATTTCAATATTTGTTCCAGGTTCAGTGACATTTTAAGGCCACTTCAAGCTGTATCATAGACAAGCTTTGTTACTCCGTTCTCTTCCCACAGTTCTTCCACACACCAGCAGTGCTGCATGGCACAATGTGCAAGTCAGTGGCCCTGGAGAAATGTGAATCGCAGTACTAAGTTACCATAAGACAATGTACCAGTGGACTGTCTGTGTATCCAGACGAACTACATGTATATCTGACCGCTACACAAATAAGCCTTGTTGGTGAGGATGCCCTTTCATAGGCAATGAGTCATGTGTGGACAATAGCTTATTTCCTTTCCTGGAAGAAACATGAGGGACTGAAGCTAAAGAAGACCTAGTCACACTCTGGTCTAGTTCAGAGTATGATTTTGGGCTCAAAACGATTCAAGTGATATGCTACTGTGTTTACCTTCAAGGGTCTAATTGTGGATGTTATTGAGGCTGAACGAGGTTACATGAAAGAAAGCCACGTGTTGAAACTGGACCTTTTTTCCAAGCGCTTCTATAGGCCACTGAAACTAGAATCCAGTGAAATGAAAGCCAAAAGCTGAGTGACCTTAAATTTTCCTTTCAGAAGAAAAGCTTTATACTATTGGTAAAGNAGATTCGAGAATAAACCATTATCAGTGTATTTAAACACAAATGGCAAACTGAAAAAGCACAGAAAGAAACAACATTGGAGGGAGTCCATAATCAGGCATATCAGGTGCCGAATTTCTGAATTACGTTCAATTCTCTCAGGTTATTGCTGAAGGATTGCTTTTCACTTTGTCCAACGGTGAAATAGATGGTCAGGCGGTTGGTTTCAGTTGTTTTTTCTTGCCTGTAACAAAATAGAAATATTAGCAAATTGGAAAAGAAAAGACAAGACAAAACTACTTTTGTAAGGCAGAACATACTTGACATTTCATCTTCATGTTTACGTGTAGAAACTAATAACCTTTGTACCCAAGTCTTATTTAATATCTGAATTAAAATATGTGAAACAGGCTAAAAGTGATTAAGCAATGTGTATTTTTCATGACACTTAAAATGTGCTTCTGATCTCAACAAGTAAAATTCATTCTAGGTGTCAATTTATTTCCAATGCAATGTTACGACATTTACTGAATTAAGGTTTATTCATGTTAATTCGATAACTGAGCTGGTGGTCCTGGGGGTGGGGTCCACGATANAAAAGTGATTTAACAATGTTACGACATTTACTGAATTAAGGCTTATTCATGTTAATTCATAACAGAGCTGGTGGTCCCGGGGGTGGGGTCCACGATAAAATAAGGAAACTCACTCATCTAGAGAATTTTATTGGAAACAGTATAGTTTTGAAGAGAAACTGCTGTGAAAAAGTCACTCTTGACTTCTGTGCATCACGTACCATACACCTCTTATTTTGGGAGCAGTCCCACCCAGAACAATATGAATATGTGCTGCTAGCCTACCCGTCATCGGTGAGTTTCCAAAAAGAAACATTTAGTTCCACACAACAAACCTGTTATTCAGTGGGATAACTGGTGGGGATAACGTCACCGAACGATGTTGATAGAAACTGATTGCTAAAAACTTCCCAAGTAATGTTGTGTAGTCTCCGAATGCCGGGAACTGCATAGTCATAAAGCACACACGGGGCTTCAGCATCCACACACTTTTTGTCAGTTAGTTGACCTTGTTGACCGCAATTGTCTTTTGGAAATTTGTGGCCACCTGTCGAAGACTTGTACCAGGGAAATTAGCAGTAATATGGCTTAGCGCGACGACGTATTTTGATAAAAATCCCATCTTTTACCAGTTGTTTACATGCAGACAGGCACGCATGCGCAATTCAATCACCACTAGTACAGCAGCGACACCGCGAGGAGAATTCTCCGAATAGCCCCATTAGTTGAGCACTGTGTTGATTTCTGGAGTTGGAAAGAGCTGCCGGTTCGTTATCATTTCAGACCGAACTCATAANGCGACGACGTATTTTGATAAAAATCCCATCTTTTACCAGTTGTTTACATGCAGACAGCCACGCATGCGCAATTCAATAACCACTAGTACAGCACCGACACCGCGAGGAGAATTCTCCAAATAGCCCCATTACGAGAAATCACGCCCGTTGACGAACAAAAAGTCCACAGGACACAAATCTTACACAAATTCCACCCGATACCTTCCCAAACTATTTTTGTGAGTGTCACGCGCCAGGTTTGCGCTTCGCTTACTCTCGCGATAGTCCTTGCCTAACTCACGTGACGTCAGGTGAAATACTATGTGGTTATCGCTCGCGCTGAAAAATTTAACGGCGTCCAAAAAGTGCAGCAGTTGGAATTCTTCGCTTAAGTCATCTTTCCCGTAAACATGCTTCATCGTACGTACGGAACCAGAAAGGATTTCTGAAGAAGAAAGTTGCGCTTTTAAAGAGATAATTTTCAGGGTAAAATGTATTTTTGACGACGTGAAAACCTCGTAGTCGGTGAGCGGATTTCGCCTACCGCCCGTCTAGGCCTACACGGAACGAAATTATTACAGAAAGCGATGGGGAGTATTGCAGACCCTAGCCAGCCAGCAGAGGGGCTACTTGTTGTCTATCACTTCTTGTGTCAAGTATCCTATTGCTATGTTGTGCAAGGTTCGTTATGTCCTGGCCTTTACTATCATGTTTCACGACTACCCACTGAGGTCTCATTTTTACTTCTTGCCTTAGATGAATGAAGTGTACATTCGAAGTGCGGTCTGATATAAATTCTTTAAAACAAATTTCTATTGTTTGTTCTTTAAACGATGTCGCTCGGGGAGCTTCGGCATAGATGCGATCCGAACAAAAGGAGTATATGTAGACAATAGGAAAACATGCAGAAAGAAGTTATCTAATAATCAATGTCGAATTATTTTTAACGAAATCTGCATCAGTGACATGTGTTCAAATGAATTTAAACAATGAATACGTTGCAAAACAGGAACGCCCAGCCCTCCACGGGCCTTATAAGTCATTATACAAAAAAGAAGAAAGCAAGTGTACACGCATTGCAAGAGAACCAAAAAGAGAACACAGAGAAAAGAGTGATCATATAGAAATATAAATACAATTTTTCCTTACTTCAAAAATATTTTTGATGAAAACTGAAGTTTTTCTGATAATATCTTTTCGCATGCTTGTAATTAATTTTTACTTTCACAGCTTTCTGCACGAAATCGGCATTCAAACAAACACCTATTACAAGCCAAATCATGCAAAACATTCTTAGAGTGAGAGAGATTAACTAACGTAAGTTATGTAAACAATCCAAAATCCGTAATTCTTCAAAAATGTTCAAAGCTTCAGAAGACCAATTATTAGTGCAAGTAGTGTAGTCCCACCAAAATTTTCGATATGTTAGTCTATCTTCCTTGAAATTAATAACACAATTCCACATTCTCAAAAGCTCAATTTTCCGCCTAACACTGGGGAATTCCCACCCAATGTCACCCATAACAGCATAATTAGGAGCGAATTTGTGAACGCCCAAGAAAAATCGCGCGGCTCGATTCTGAATGACATCATAACCCTGTAAACTAGAGCCACCTCAGACCCCTACACAATAATCTCTAACAGGCACAACACATGCATTGAATAATGTAGTGAATATTCTGTGCCTCATATGTTTATTCCTTTTAAATTTATTCATTAAAGTTCCCAAAGATCTTCTGGCAGATTCGGACAGAGTTTTAGCAGTTTCAGAAAACTTCAAATGGTCATTTGAAATTATTCCTAAATATTTATAATTGGGTACATATTCTAGGTCTAGTCGACCCAACCGAAATGGATAGAGACTACGAGACACATCCTTGGATCTGGAGTGAATAATTTTAGTTTTTTCCTGATTGACAACTAATTTGACTGTTTTAATTCCGTTGCCAAATCATGCAAAAAGACATCTCCTTGTTAGACCCTACAAGGTGTATAAAACCAGTCCATAAATAGGCATTATTAATTTTAACACAGGATTGAGTTTCGGCATAGATAGGCTATTTTTAACCGATTCATAAAACTTTCCAACTATCTTCAGATCCAGCATTTTAAGAAGTAAACTATTTCTGTCTGCGCAGTCAAAAGCTTTTTGCATATCAATAAAAGTCGCAAATGTGGATTATTTGTTATTTAAGGGGTTAAGTATAACAGAGGTCAAAACAAAGATATGATCAACACATGCTCTGTCACGACGAAAGCCATTTTGCTCATTAACATGGAGCCAGTTTTCTTCCGCGTACTCAAACAGTCTATTGTTCAATACACTACTATACAACTTGTATACGTTGGACAGCAAGCTGATACCTCTATAGCTCAGTAGGACGCGGGTCCTTCTCTGACCCCTTTGGGATAGACATAATAACGGATTAGGCCCGTAAACTAGAAAGCATGCCGTAACGAAAAACCATTTAGAAGAAATAAGTCAGTAGCGGTATCATTTATATACCTCATAACATATTTGATCAATTGCTACTGCTTTATTATATTTAGATTTCATCACTAACCGCTTTACTTCATCGCGAGTAATATTTTTTTATTCAAAATACTATTTTCATCAAAGTAAATATAAAAAACGACTCAAGATCAGCTTTTTTGAGTTTTTTGAGAAGCATATCAGCATAAAAGTCCCGGTCAAAATTATCTACTGTTGGACTATTGTATAACGATTCATACTCGTTCTTCCATTTATTAAAACATATTGGTTATTGGTATTAAGGTTTCCAGTATCATCGTATACCGCCATGGGTATTCTCTTTCTAAAGGGGGGCCCAGGTTCTTAATATACTTCCAAAATTTTGTTGGATTATTGAAATTTTAAGATTCTATAAGGACAGCTTAATCTCACAAAAATTTCTTTCGATCCTCCTGCTGACTTTATCAAATAGTTCCTGGGCATTTTGAAATTGGCGTCTCAGTAAAGAGCGTTCTTCTCGAGAGCCGGTGCATTTCAAAAACTTTTTTCCTTGAAACATACATCTTTCCAAAGCTCGGACTATTCAGCACACCAATAGGGTTTGCTTGCTTTAAATTTCCTTCTTACCTTCTTTGAGTTACAGCAAAATAATTTTCTTTCCATCTCATCAAATATACACTTACAAAATGTACTGTACATATAGTCAATGTTTTCTTGGGTTGCTCTGCAGACCAAAATACAATCAATTAATTCTCGCATAGCAGTATTAAAAGTTAAAGAATTCATAAAGTCTTCGGGAATTGACCGAACTGTGTGTCTCTTTGGGGAATCGATGCGAAAGGTTGCCATTATCTTGTAAGGAAAAATCAAAGGCAAGTGAAGAATGATCTGGCATATGGCAAACACCAGAAATCTCACTCAGAAGATCAAATTTGTCTACCAATTCTACAGGTGTATAGATTTGAAATTTCAGACAATTAGATAAATTTTCATGTTGCGTAAGGACGTAGTCAACAACAGAAAAACCCCTTCCAGATACGAATGTATAGAGTCAGCTCGCTATAACTGGCCTTTCAGGAAGTCAGAATAGCCTATACAAAGAAACGTGAATAGTAATATCTCCCGAATAGCCTATACAAAGAAACGTGAATAGTAATATCTCCCGAATAGTCTATACAAAGAAACGTGAATAGTAATATCTCCCGAATAGCCTATACAAAGAAACGTGAATAGTAATATCTCCCGAATAGCCTATACAAAGAAACGTGAATAGTAATATCTCCCGAATAGCCTATACAAAGAAACGTGAATACTAATATCTCCCGAATAGCCTATACAAAGAAACGTGAATAGTAATATCTCACGAATTAAGCTTCAGCTAAATGGAGCCTCGTTTGAATTAAAAAAACGATTGTGCTGATCGATCACCAATAACGTCATTGTTGACATAATGAGTTGTTTTGAATGCATATTACTATTGGAATATGTGCCCGGCTTCTTTATAATGAATATCAACACGTTTATCGGCACTACAGTCAGTCTGGTCATGAAATAATTACAAGACTTTCAATGATAATTTCCACAACTGACTCACGAACAAAAGGCTTAATTAAAAACGACATCAAAACATGTACACCTATACCGTCGATGTGCAAGCATGTTGTGCGATTCTGGCCAATTGGTTCGTCCAGGATTACACAGCTACTCTCGAATCTAGCTGTATTGTTCCCCAATGCCGTAAACATCCGTCGGTCATTTGCTGACTCGTCTTCGTGCCAGTGGATTTTAACGTGCTTTTTTGTTGTCTGATTCTTTACAAGTTACCAATTTTTTCTCGGTTGCACTACTCTATTCGTCCGTCCAAACCCAACGAAGTATCACTGCTTTGGGCTGCAACTCCGACGTGAAAAAGTTTAATAAACTGGACAAAATACCCCTGAATGTATGATCTGAAATTCATTGCCTTCCCCACATCAATGACAGATACGAAAATGTGCCCGATTTCCAAAACTGCTCACCACATTCTTTCGTATCTCTAGAACAAAGTAGAAATTCTCAATATTTTCATTGTGTAATCTGGGACGACCGTATTGGTATGGAAGAAATATACAGCTCAATGATACTATTCAGTCACAACTTGCCCTAACAACCCGGGGGTACTCCAGCCAGGTATGCCCAGACTGTTTTTTGCTGTAGCTTAGGAAGGTTGTTTTTTCATGACCAGTACACCTATGAAATGATTAACGCAAAAGGGGTATGTTTTCCTACATGTATTTCAGTCCCAAAAAGCGTTCATTTTGGGACTCTACCAAAGGGTAGACCTTGCAAAAGATATACTCATTTTAGCAGCATGACATCTCTACTTGTATTATGTCAGTGAACACGTTTATGGGTGAAAACTAGGACCCAACTAGGTCCTTCTAGATTAAAACAAATGGCTACCCAAGAATCCCTAGTTGATTAATACCGGTTTCATGATCACCGACTCGACGTGCTTTCAAGTTAGTGACGATAGTAGGTGATTGAGAGTGCTCCTGGCTCAGTGTTACCTGCATGCCAATACGCGGGGCCGTTATTCAGTGACTATGCCCAGATGGGTTTTATCCAAACTCGATAAGAGTCCAGGTGGTACCGTACTGATAAGTCATTACCTGACTTTTGTATTGACTTCCTTATGCAAAAATAACTGAGTTGATGGTAGAGAATGAGACCATAAAACAGTTTATTTGTTGCTTTAGTTACAATTCTGTTAATCTAAATTCGGCTCCAACAGCTACGTGTTTTAATGTCTTCGTAAGACACTTAAGACGACATTGTCGACAGTCTTCCAATTATAGAGCTGTTGGTATCATGAGTACTTTTGGCACCCGACCACACAACAGCCAACCATGATTAGCAGACGGCGTACTTGCCAGAAGTAAAACTTGCTAATTTTGCCAGGTGTCGCTAGTGAAAAATGACGTCACGGCTTACGCGTAAGATCAAAGATTTCGTCCATGAGTTGGCGGTCCATGCACTATAGTCTATGGCACGATTGAGTTGAACACTTCAGGTATTTCCGTAGCCTCGGATGCGCAGGGATACTCCTCCGGTAACAGGCTTAAAAACAGTTAGCAGTACACCAGGAGATACCGGCCCGAAGGATTGAGGTTGACGTCGCCTACAACTTTTGAGATTTGTTAGGCTGAAGGTATAATTTGTCTTGACCAACCTTTTTTGCAGTTATCAATGAAGTTAGTGGCACATGTGCTAATAACTTTGATCTCCGAGGGAAAATTTGAGGCCACGAGTTTCGAATAATATGTAATATGCATAGGTACACGATAACTTCATATTAGGGAGAATACACCACACCTTCTTGTCGTTCGTGGTTGTACGATTTACCGGATAAATCATAATGTTTCTAAAAATTTTCTTTGTTGAAAACAAACTGCGTCTCGGAAGGGTTTGAGCTGGAGAACTCGTTGCACTGCTTGTGTAGAGTAGATGACAGCACTTTTGGGCCACAGAAAAACACTCCAACCCTGGTGCTGTAAAGTAAAAACAAATTAAATGATAAACAACACTGTCCGTAGAGAATTTGTTTTCATTTTCAAAACGTAATCACATTCCATGACATTTATTTCATGCACTTTCGTTTGTGGTGTTTTAATTATCACACGGCCCAGCTGCAAGGGTTCTAACTATGGTAACTGCTCTGAAGATTAAAGATTTGTTGGTCATGACAATTGACCAAATACGGGATTTTAAAATCATTTCCATAATACTTCGTTAAAACACGCCTGTTGGCTCAGATTAACATGGGGTCCACCTTACTTTGGGTGATCTTGAGACAATTGGGTGAAAATCTGCGGCCAGTTGGGTCGACCGTAGTGAGTCTTCTGTCGTAAACCAGTGATTGGATCTTTTATGCTTCTATTATGCATGGCAATGTTGCGTGCCTGGAAATACATTCTTCATTGTCAAGAAGACGATGATTAAAATTCCATTTCGCCCTCAAAAATTGGCTAAAAATCAATATCGATTCAAGTCTTTTACTCTCGTAAAATTGGTCATATTATATTCGTTAACGTGATAGGATTCTATTTCCTTTAACAACGAGAACATAGAAACCATCAACAACTAAAAGACATGTTTCAGAGTTTATTAAGTTTGGCCAACCTTAAAATTGCGAGTTTAAAAATTTTGTATGGAAATTAGGAATTGTCTTTGACTTGCGTTGTTAACGACAATAGAATACTATCACCGTAAGCAATATGACGAGACCGATTTTGTAAGAGTAAGAGACTTAATTCAATTTTCGTTCGTTACCCAGCTAAACAATGCGAATCCTTTAATGATATCTCCAACCTTATTCACATAAATTGGCAATTTTTACAATATTGCACCTGTGTCTAGCAAAATACCTTATCTTCATTCTCGGGGAACTTTAAATACAAAATATATACCCAGTAGCGAGAAAAAAAGATAGAGCAGAACCACCTTGGAACCGCACAACCGCATGGATATTTGTTTACTATTTATCCAAGGTCAAAGGTTACAGGGCATTCAATTAAATCGAATCTCCCGCCAGGTACAGAACAGCTTCGTATACCTCAGTCACTTCATTCACAAAGTCGCCATAACGTTGAACCAACGAGGTGTACTTGTGATAGAATGCCACCGGGGAAAACAAAGACATAACGTAGTTTTGACCCTAAGGGAGTTGCGCGTCTACATGCATACGACCGTTCGCGTTGAAAACGAAGGCTACGAGTTGCCTCAGGCCTCTGTGGTCATGAACACAGAAAGTTGTGAAAAGAGATAAATCCTCACTCTAATTCCTTAATTCAATTAATAAGTTGACACTTCGGTGTTTCGATCTCATGCTAACGACATACTTTGACCACTGATTCGGTTTTTGTTATCCATTTCTTGCTTGGTTTCGTATCAGTCTCCCAACACGTGACATGTATAGGCTATGAACTGTGACTTAGAAAGTAAGTCATAAACAACCGTAAAAGTTGGCTGGGAACAATATGTCTATTTGAGGTTTTAATGATAAATAAGTTAGTTACGCACTGCAAAATCAGTTGACATTGCGAATGAACGGTAAAATAGCTAACATTATGATAGTTAAGGATTGTATTGGTTATGTGTACCGAAAACAATTTTTCACCGAATAATTAACCGAATACTTTGAGATTTTCACGTGTTTAATAGGCTTTTTCTCGGCTTCGGCAAATCGACTTAATTTGAACTTAGGAACACTACTTCTCGAAAACGACTTGATGGATTTCGCTGAAACTTTCTAAACTTAATATCAATCTCTTAGGATTTTTGATATAAAGGCTCAGTTTTCGCGTAATGTGGCAAAAAGAATAGAACTTCAAATTTTTACAAAAAATACCATACGTTTTACGAGTTTATGTGTCATAGAAACCAAAAGGACGGAGTAATCGAAAATTCCTAACAGCGTTTTTGAGGTAACTGGTTAAGTTTTCATTTTAAAAAGGTTTCATAAAATCGACCGAGGGGCTATTTTGCTATGAATGTACCTTTCTTAAAAATGAAATTTTGACTTAAAAAGGATATTACGTAACAATATTGATAGAACATAAATACAAAAAGTATATTTATATTTCCTGGTCTTTGTTCATTCGAAAAATATATACTTTTACTAGTTGACAAAACTTAGTTTTTTTGACATACGAGTTAGAATGGAGGCCACTAAATAAGGTTGGAGATAACCTTAACTTCACAAATGAATTTTATCGTTTCTAAAATGTATTGGAAGTCATTATATGAACGGTATAATGGTTCTGAAGCAAACATTGCATTCAGAAACTTAAAGAAGGATGCCAACGTCAATAAAGGTTAACGTAAATAGTCAAATAGCTTTTAGAAATGATGTTAAAACACCACAGCCTGAAAGCTGCTTTAGGTAGTCAAGAAAACGAATTTCGACACATCCATAACCCTTTTCAGTGAAAGTAAGTGATACTTTAATTTCTAGAACAATAATAGGCCCAACAATTCCATACGTGCTGTTGCTTTGATAGAAGCTTTTCTATAATACATGTACTGTGAAGATCGGAGTGTTCGTGAAACTCTAGCACTGCATTATCCGTTTTCCTATTCATAGACAATGATGAACTTATAAGCTGTTCATTGATTGAATCGATTGTTTGTACAAACGATGGTCCTCCTTACAAGCAATACTATTGATGAAGAAGTTATCTTCATTTCAAATGAAACAACAAACAAAATGAATGAAAATTGGCATGTTCTAAAATCAAGCCTGGAATCATTTTCTACCATGTCTGCGTCCCACCCGCGAGTGAGATATATGTTGTAGTCAAGAAACTCTGACAAGCCTCCCTCAGTCGATCCCATTTTATTTTCAAGCTCCTGCAGAAGGTCAGAGAACCATTCGAACGCGTTGGTGTTGGGACAAATCCAGAAGAAGTACACCTTTTTCAGTTTCTGGGATTTATCGTTGCTCATCTGATACCTGAAACAGCAGGTGATATTTTGCCGTGGCGATCGCAAGAGAGTCAGTGATGTTTGTGAGCTCAAGAAGTGTTTGGCTTGGAAGGGAGCAGGAACCAACAGAAACCCATAAGTTGTTGTATTTCTTGTTCCACGATACCATAAACACAGTTTGTTGGGAATTGTTTAAATTACAAACAATATGTATTATTTTTGTTATTTTTTAATTTGATGCATTGGAATTCTAAGACAGTCCTCTGCCTGATTTGTCAATTGCCATACCTACCAGATGTGTTTCAGAATTGAAGCAAATGGAGTGACACCAATTCCAGTTCCAACAAGGATATCAACGTCGTAGCGGAACACGTCCTAGTAAAACAAACGTCAGTTTGAAAAAATCCCCAAATACTATAGTCCACTCTATGTTACATCATATTATTCGAGTTTCTAATTGAAAATAATTCATCAATCAGGCGATTTTTCGATTCATTTGAATGGTTAATTTTCGAAGTTAAGTTTCGACAGACGATTTCGGGCCTGAGATAAAAACGATGAATATTTTTAACTCGTTTTTTCACTTGCTTGAGTTAATTGCGGCTGCTGAAGTACACTTGGAGTTAATGGCCTATAGCAGACTGCAGATATATAAAAATAATGGCAGACACACCGCAAGCATAGTTTTTGCCATAGCTGTTGGTACAAGCATGACGCGCAAAAACGCTCAGGTTTCATGTGTCTAATAGCGCGAGTGAATTTCAGAAGCTAAAGGGCGAAAACACAAAATGCAAACATCCATGTACAAGATATTAATACTTACCTCACTAGCTGTACCGAAAGGTCCATCGACAGCGATCCTATAAACGAAAAAAATAACTTCTAAACATATTTGTGGTAAAAAAGTCATAACGCATTTTTTTTAGTTTCTGCGTACAGTTACCAAATGAATGTACATTAACTCTTCCAATGCTAATTAAGGGCGCCTTTCAGCGTTCTTCAACAGTCGAACCTGTCACGTGAATATGTTTCACGACGTCCATGGGTCAGACTTCCACAGAAACAAAAGGTAAAAAATCGATTAGCTTTTGGATACGAGCAGGGACAAGGCGCTTATGTAAAGTTCAGTGGTGTTCGTCTGGATGTGAGGAAGAATTATGGCGCCCGGTATGTGGGCTTACCACTTCAGGAACGTTGAGAGCATATTGACAGATTCGTATTTTAATTAGTTTTACCTCGGTAATGGTTTTGATTGAGATTCGTCTGCACACAACGCGCTGGCAAGAGCATTTGTCCAGTCGCCCACTTGACGAATGTGAACACTAAAGTAATCTTCTTCTGGGGCCTACAAGAAGAGAAGCGTACATTTCTTGAACCAATTCCAAAAACCCGATAACTTATGCTGGAGCAGTCACGGAAAAGGTTCTTGGGGTCATTTAGCACGCCTATTCTTATTTCCGCTCTTTAACAAATTACTGTAACGGCATAACAAACCATACTCACCGATGTTAGGGTGAACGGATGCCACTCAAAGCGAGCAACATGAGGGCAATTCACAAATATGTATTCCCCAGCCGCCATCTTAAAACCATTTTTCTTCATCTGTATTTCTATCACTTTCGATGGGTGCTTTATAACCTAGATGAAACAATTTGCTTCAAGAAAGTGCATATTGTTGTGAAATAGCAAAAATCATAATCACAATACTGGCAGAACAAAGCTTGCAACTATATGAGGATATAGAATTTTTTTCTCACATTCATAGTAACCTAGAAAACGAACATTCTACTGAAAGTGGCAATTATACATTGTATTTCGTTTGGTCTACAGTCTCACAACACGCCACAAATGCAATATCATATTTTTCGCCAAAATGACATAAGTGGTTCTGGTTTGAGATTTTTGGAAAATTGACGTGATAATGGGATGATTTTGGTCAATATTTACCAGAATACAACAAAACACCCAGTGCCAGCTGAAATGGGTCGGAATTCTTACTTCTTAACCAACGCCATCTGGTGCCAGTGTTGGAAGCGCATGTTTGGAAATGAGTCGGACGCAGACCAGGATAGAGTTCAATAACGCTAGGACCTTGCTAGAAAAGCAAGACTTCGCGAGATATTTCTGCGTGTTTTAAATGAGAACATGTGATTTTGGCTAGCCGCAAGACAGCCACTGAACTCCACACAGAACTATTTATGTTATGTTTTTACCCAACATACTTCCACTAGGTTTACTCATAGAACTCTAGCCCCGAAATGCTAAGTCCCGCATGTGGCCTATTCTGTTATTAGAGATTGTGGTCCGATCCCGAAACTAGCCGCGAGAGTTTGCACAATGAACTTCCGTCTGTCTAGTCGACTGAGTAGTGATCGAATGCTGTAGTTATCAAATCAAGCCAAATTTCATTGCTTCATTTTCATTTTCTTAATCAAGCAAGACTCTTGAGGTACGGTTCCATACAATCAGCGATTTCTCGGCAAAATTAGTCAATAATCCGACAATGGGCATTCTTTATAAGCACCGATCTTTGGCCCTGGTTGCATGCCGGGGATATTCTGACCTCTCACATCTTTTTAGCCCCACTCTTAGAATCACTTTCGACAATGTTACTGTACTTAACAGAAAGACGTGACATTTGGTTTTTAAGTGAAACGTTCAAGCGCAACGGGTGCGTTTAAGTTCCTTCCGAAAAACTAACTGCGTAGCTAAGTGTGTGTGTGCGTGCGTGCGTGCGTGCGTGCGTGTGTGCGTGTAGAAATTAATAATGTTTTCAACTGTTTCTGTAATTCATTTGTGCAATGTTTACCTGTTGTCCATATACTTTTTTGTTAATTCGATTTTTGACCCACGGGAAACTAGGTCGCAAGCTCGTCGCATAGATATTGAAATAGATAGACGTATCTATTTCTCACTTTGTTTTTTCTTTCTTATAATAAAGATAATGGCAAGCATTTATCGGTAAGAGGCTGTGACCTGTGTTGTTTTGTCCAACAAGACGTAACAAAGGAAAACAATGGAAGTGTCCCATAAGCAATAACCATGCGACGCGCTTACACCCGCCGCAAGGATCTCGCAAATTAAACAATGCCTCGCTACATCCATATGACGTCATTTGGCATGGGACTGAGCGGTGAGTGTTACCTGTGGTATTTGGCATGGGACTGAGCGGTGAGTGTTACCTGTGGTATTTGGCATGGGACTGAGCGGTGAGTGTTATCTATGGTATTTGGCATGGGACTGAGCGGTGAGTTTTATCTGTGGTATTTGGCATGGGACTGAGCGGTGAGTTTTATCTGTGGTATTTGGCATGGGACTGAGCGGTGAGTGTTATCTATGGTATTTGGCATGGGACTGAGCGGTGAGTTTTATCTATGTTATTTGGCTATGCCCGTGAAATAAAATTCAAAAAATGAAAAGTCTATCTTGTAAAGAATCCAATCCAATCTGACCGCGTAAATTGTACTTGCTCTTGGCAGACGACTCCACTTTTTGAATTTTTGTCGTCATCCCGCCACGCCATTAAAACGTCTTGCTTTTTGACAGATTGAAAAATTGAAATATTATCCTACAATATTATACTATTGTAATTTCCCACGCGGCTTAGCTCTATTTTCTCGTTCAGTTTACAAACAAGAGCAACGAGGAGCGTTAAAATGCTCCCACGAATACACTGCAAACGATGTGCTTCTGGGATGTTTATTTTGATCATAAAAATGACCTCTGAATGGCGCAAAATACTTCAAATCCATCAAAAAACGGGTAATTGTCACCGTTTTTAACAGAAAGCTACTTACCACATTTCATGAAAATCTGTCAAGGAACTTTAGAGAAACAAAGCAAAACCGAAAAAAATGAAATTGCCACAAAGGGGCAAAGCGTTAGCCAGATCCGTGTGAAAGTTGTCGTCTTCCGTTTTCAACTATATATGTATACACTTGATAAATTTGATAAAGATCCTGCAAAGGTCTTATCAGATTCTGCTAAGGGGGGCAAAAAACAAATTTCTCACTAGGAGGAGCCATAGCAGTTCAAGTCGGAAAATCATCGTCAGTCGTCCTCTTCACACTAAGAGCATATACACTAAACCAACTTCCACAATCATCCTACGAGTGGTTTGGTTGACAGAGGGCGGACGCCAAAAACAGGCAAGAAAACAACTAAAATGGCCACAAGATGGCGCAAATACGTCGAATCCTTCTGAAAACTGGAAAATATTACCGCTTCTTTAAAAGACAGCTATTTACCAAATTTCATGAAAATTCGTCGAAGAACTTCAGAGAAATAGAGGAAGGAAGAAACAAGAGCAACGCAGAGCATTTAGGGTTATTTATTTGTATCATAGATGGCGCAACAACATACAATCCATCCAAAAACAGGAACATGCCAAATTTCATAAAAATCTGTCACGGAACTTCAGAGAAACAAAGGAAAACAAAATAAAATGAAATTGCCACTACTGGGTACAGTGTCCGTTGGATCCGCCTGAAAGTCGTCGTCGTCTGTTGTTATCTTCATATAAATGCACGTACTAAATTTAGTAAAGATCCTGCTGTAGGTTTAAGAGATACAACTATGGACGCAAAACAAAACTACCACTAGGAGGATCCACAGTAATCAGTCACCATCATCAAAGGTCGTCTTCACACTGAGAACATATATGCCAATTTTCAAATGATTTGGTTGATACAGGGATGGACACCAAAAGCAAGATTTGAAAACAGTAAAAGTGGCCACTAGGTGGTGCAAAATACCTCGATTCCATCCAAAAACAGGCAGATAGCATCATCATTACACCAATAGATGCCTATATTTAAAATTTTATGAAAATCTGTTAAGGATCTTTGAAGATACTGAGTTAAACGTAAAAAACTAAAATTGCCACTAGAGGACACAGCAATAGACAGATCTGTCTGAAAGTCGTCGTCATCCGTAGTCGACATCATATAAATACACTTGCTAAATTAAGTAAAGATCCTGCGAACGGTTTAGGAGATAAAGCCATGGGCGCAACAAAAACAAAACTGCCACTAGGAGGCGCCAAAGTAGTCGAAATCGTCGGAAAATCATCATCAACCATCCTCTCTATAGTAAGCACATACATACCAATTTTCAGAATTATCCTGAAAGCGCTTTGGTTGATAGAGGAGTGGACGTCAAAAAACAGACTCAAAAACAGTAAAAAATAGGCCACCAGGTGGCGCAAACTACGTCGAATGCATCCGAAAACGGGAGGATATCGTCGTTTGATTATATACCAAATTTCATGAAAATACCTTGAGGACGTTTGAAGATACAGAGGTAAACGTAAAAAAACTAAAATTGCCACTAGGGGTCCACCCGTGGTCGGATTCGTCCGAAAGTTCGCTCATGTTGTCCCATTCATGTATGGAACACATGTGCAAAATTTCATCAGCATACGTCAATCGGTTTTGGAGATAGAGCAGCGGACGCCGGACACCGGACCCCGGACGGACGCCACGTGGACGGACGGACGGACGGACGCAGATGACGGCATTATGCGTCCAAATATAAATACCCGGGGGCATAAAAATGTATAATTTTGGATGAATGCCTGACTAAATTCTTCAAACAACTGTAACTTATCCATATTCTAAAATATCTGTCTTGATAGCGTAGAAATCTTTTGAATCCTTTAAATTACTTCTCTGCTGGTTTAATTGTTCATTTATAAAACATCTCTGGTTCATTTCCCTTTGTTTTTTGTTATTACACCTTGTTCGCACTTTGGTAACGCTCAGGTATGCGAAATGATTATTATATATTAATTAAATTATTTTTATTTATCCTTTGCTTCTGATATAATTGTACACCATCAACATTTGATAAAGGGTTTTCTAATGCTATGACTCTCATTCAATTCGGTAGAAAAAAATTAGAGCTGCGAAAAGTTTTAGAGTTAGTAAATCCCATAGCAATAACCAACACTGGAAGAAACGAATGCAAACAAATGAAACGCATGCGCGACGCAGCCTCGCCAGCGCGCCGAGATCGAAATTGGTATTCCATGGCTAGAGTTCTATGGTTTATTCAACGTAAAAAGAAAACATTAACCATTTATCTCTGAACACTATCCGAATACCTCACTTTCGAACACGAGGTTTTGGCAAAATAACGCAAGTATTTGATGTTCCGAAGTTCAATGAAAAGAATTCATTCTCAGTAATTTCCCAAAAAAATCAATTCACCTTTGAAATGACGACTTTCTGTGATTTTCGCCATATTCGAATGCATCTTTCTGCTATGTACAGAACCATCGGAGCTATAACCCACATCCACGTCTGAAAATTTTAATAAAAGCAAGAAATAAGATTTCTCAAAAGTCTTAATAGTTCAAATTCACTTGATACTAGGCACAATAGATATGTTTTGTAAATGTGATATTACTATTTCATTGTAGAATAGCCAAAATAATGTTTAATTAGCTGTAAATAGCTTTCAAACTCCAATGTTCCAGGCATGGTGCAAACGGCAATTCTCCCTTGGGAAATTCAATTCTGCCATAGGACATTTGAGTGTCCTATATGAGGTTTCTTTAATTGTGCCATGTAACAATACGAATCGTAAATCAATAATAAATTTGTGGCATGGGTTTGTCATAACTAATGCTATTCAGCATTTCATAAGAGCATTAAGTGTATAGATATATTATCAGAAAATGTCATACGAAAAGAGGAGCTCTAGCTGAAAGTTTATGAACAATGTCCGAGCCCCTATTGGGACGGTTTCATGCAACCCGTCACTTGTCCTCTTAATCTTGAAGGAATACCACGACTGAAACAACGCAAGTTAATAGATTACACAACCATTAATGTGGTTACATGAACCTAAGAATGTAGGACAAAAATATTCGAACTCTCCGACTTCACTACTGAAACATTTACCGTGCAATTGTTAGCACTGCACCCTTTTAGAAATGATTTCTACAAAATATCTGAGTATGTAGCAGCTATGGCTTTATTTCCTATTTAGGCTTGCTGACGTGGGACTGAATTATTTCTGGAAAATAGTCAATTATTCTGAGCGTAAGAGGAAATTTCTGACTCCCTCTGTAGTTGCCAGCAACTTTACCACATAACGTGCCCGTTGTTTTTACTGACCTGAGGTGTTGACGATGAAAATTCTGGTACGCTACACTGCGAACCGACACCCCAAGTCGAAGGCGTCTTACTGCAGACCTCCGGGTCATGGTTAGCTGTGTTGATTTGGGTTCTTACAACTCCACTGTAAACGTTTAAAAAAGTGCGTTTCTAAACATGTCAAAGTGCGTTTCACATTTTAAAAAGAACTTTTTGTTGCAATTGTGCAAGTGTTCAATTTATTAAAAAGACACTTAAAACCATTTTATACATAACTATGAGATCACTCGCGTGACTAACGTAGACGAGTAATCAAAAGCCAAGAGGAAAAAGCATTCACCTTTAGCCACGGAATCCCCCGTGTGAAACGTTGAGTAAGTACAATAGCAGGAGAAGTAATACGTTTTGATTCGTGACGAAATTGCCAAAGCGGGGTTTAGTATCCTAACATTGCACAATTCATTTCTGGGGTTCACTGATTTTACTGGCAATTTAGCGACTAAACTAAACTATTCTTAGCTGATAACAAAATGACAATCCAAGTTGACTTTTCGTTCAGTATGTCGAAATGCTGGTTAAATTAGGGATCAAAACATTTGAAACGTCAATATGAAGTTCGGCATTATCTAGAGGTTTCTATGATGGCCCGTTGGGAGGAAGTGTCGCCGGAAAAATGTGAGCGTACATTACGCCGCTATTTACGCCGTATAATTACGAGCATAATTTAATTCTTTACGGCGTAAAATTACGCTCGTAATTTAACTTAAACTCTTAGCCAATGACGTTCGGTTTTACAACTCACGCGCCCGCTCATGTAAATTCTTATTTACTGACGGGTTACATGTCTACGCAACGAGCGCTGAATCATGGCGGAAAAAATTGCTGATGCAATGTCAGCGATTGTGCAAGAACGAGCTGCCCAGCAGCAGTCGTGTATGTTAGGTTAACACTGATTGGTTTAAATTTGAAACGTTCTTAAGGTATTCTACGAGCTTTATTCACGGTGACATTTACCCCATTTAATTTACGGGCGTAATTTTACTGCAACACTTTTGCAACTTAATTTACGCTCGTAATTACAAGCGTAATTTTCACGAAAACAACAACGGATTTAAAACTTGACATGTTTCGGTGTCATTTATTAAACACCATCCTCAGAAGTCATAATACAGTGGCCACCTAGCTAGGCCCAGCAACAAGTAGTGAAGCACAGATACAGTCAGTTACAGGGAGTGACAATGAACTATACCAACAATGACAACCTGTGGTGTGTCAGTTGCCTATTGAGATTGGGCTTGCACCAACTGATATGTAAAACCTCACGAATTTTAAGCTCCTTTGTTGTTACTGCCTGGTCTATTATTGCAAAGTCATTGAAAGAGCACTGCTGATAACAATGATTGGAGCTCTGCAGGTGAATATTTACATGTGAATTACTGTCAGAATTTAGATGTTCCTTGGTCCTGG
>NMRA01000467.1:26774-42531 GCA_002633005.1 Phoronis australis
GCAGTAACAACAAAGGAGCTTAAAATTCGTGAGGCTTTACATATCAGTTGGTGCAAGCCCAATCTCAATAGGCAACTGACACACCACAGGTTGTCATTGTTGGTATAGTTCATTGTCACTCCCTGTAACTGACTGTATCTGTGCTTCATTACTTGTTGCTGGGCCTAGCTAGGTGGCCACTGTATTATGACTTCTGAGGATGGTGTTTAATAAATGACACCGAAACATGTCAAGTTTTAAATCCGTTGTTGTTTTCGTGAACATATGCTGTTACTTGCTATCATGGAAAGCGTAATTTTACGGCGAAAACGAGAGTAACTGTATGGCGACACTCCTGCAATTTAATTTACGTTCGTAATTACGAGCGTAATTTTACGGCTACACTTTCCCCTCAACGGCCAGCATAGGTTTCACGAATCAACGTGAACGTGAATTATCACGCACACATAATACCGCATTATACATACCCTTGTTGGCTGTGACGTAATCCCTATAGTGTTTGAATATTTTACGCGAATACAGAGAGCGCGAAAACTGTGACTCTTTGTAAATCTTATTTGACATCGAAATGATTTTTATTTTGATAGGGTTCTCAATCACTCTTCTTTGCTTCAGTATAAAATGAACTCGATTCTTTGGTATATGATTGTTCTGAAAATTGATTTGCAAGAAAGCCCCTTTTCCAAAATTCTTATCCTGTCAGGGTTCGCTGGATATCATCGAACTAGGATGGATTTTTGACAGATATTTTTGTGTTGTTAATTTTTACATGCTTAATTTAAAGGAATCTATACATTTTAAACTGCAAATAAATTTAGCATTCTAAGAATTTACCATTTCTCGCAGGAACTTGAAGAAATTACTTTTTCACCTAAAAGAAGTTGCATTAGCAGAGTGACTATTAAGTTTTTTGTAAAGTAGCTGACATGTACCAGGCCTACAATAACTAGACACCCTGAGCTCAGTTATTCAATTCACGTTGATTTTCACGTTCACGTAAATATTTAAATGTTGCAAAACCCATTTTTGTTGCTGTAACGTGAATCGGCACGTGCAATTAAATATGCGTGGTAATTCACGTCCACATCGCTTTGCGAAACCTCTCTATTATTGCGATGACAAACCCACAATTGCTTACGCGTAGGTACTTACAATAGTCCGTGCACAACCAGTCCAATGAAAAAGACAACGAAGAGATGGTGGGTATACCAGAAAACTTCAAAATAAGACCGTCTGAAAAATTGTAAAATCTTTCACACAACTGCATCCGTGTTGTAATGATTTTGGTTAAAAACATCGGATAGCTGATTGCTATAGCAAATTTCTCGGACAAAGTGATTCACATTCCGAGGAAAATAGTGTTCATAAATTTTGGATTGGGCCCCAATAGCGGCTATAAAACCGGCTTCCGTGGAAAAGACAAATTTTGATTGTGACCACTTCGGCACTTACCGTTACGAAATTGATCTCAAATTGCGCCTTTGTCAAAATAAGAAAGATTTCTGGGATTGGAAGGAATTGCCAGCTCGTCATTGTCACAAATTAATACGCGCTACAAGTTGAGTTATCACACCGTGTAATTTCATTCGCTGAGCAATGACCAACTCTTAGTTCTTTGACTGGCCAAAAACCACTTCTCACCTTAGTAAGGAACAGGTGAGACCAATTTTATAGCGTTACTAATGGTCCAATGCAAACCTTTTTCGACGGAACGCGGGTTTATTGCCGCTTTAACTGTCTAGGTATCCGAATGAGAACTCCTTGTATGTATATAAAATACACGCACTGCAGGAAGACATTGTCTAAATAACCCAAATAGGGGGCACATCACATTTCTCCGCTTCAGAAACACAAAATTGAGCATGGAGGTGCGTATATCCTTAATTTGGAGCCGCTCCTGTGTGCAGACCACCAAGATCTAAAAGAAGGTATTCTAATGTGCAGCATAGTTTACTTTCAGTACTCAACTGCCGTCGCCATACATTTCCGTTTGTTCATTGTCTTGGTTCATCTGATTTCGGACAACTTTGCGATATGTGATAACCAAAACCAACTCCATAATCTGATAATCGGTAGCACTTGTACTCAAGGCTGATTAGATACATGACAGTGCTATTTTTACTTCACTGATTTCAATTGTGTATGCCGCGAATTTTGGGACAGTTAGCATCAAACGAGTTGGCACACAGTGTTGCATTGCTATGTTCTGTAAAGAATAGTTTGACGAGATAACGGAAGTGCATGTGAACTCACTAGCTTCCACTCATTTCGTGACTATGGAAATGCGAGAGCGCTTTTCTCAATCTCGGTGGCCGCAAAGCGAGGACCGATTTGTCAGTTTCGGTCAAACACGAATGGTAACACAAAAATGCAAGTTTTGTGACAAGAATTACCTTATAGTTTCTGTTGCTGACGTTACCATCAAAATCAATGCTAAAGTTATAACGACTCCTGTTACTCCAGGGAACCAGCCAAGAACCGCGGCTATAGGGTGCTAAAGAAAAGAAAAAATAGAATTTGAGTTCATTTTGCCCAAGCCGGTTACGAAAGATTGCAGAATACAAATTGAACGACATTAACAGTTTATGCAACCAGGATATTGTTACTTTTCGCATGTTTTCATGATACACACATGGCGACTCGCTATTGTGTAACCACAGTGTTCCCATTTAAAAATAATTTACGCACTTGTTATGTAGTGACGTTATGCAGTGACGTTATGTAGTGACGTTATGTAGTGACGTTATGTAGTGACGTTATGTAGTGACGTTATGTAGTGATGTTATGTAGTACCGTTATGTAGTACACAAAAACGTGTACAGTGCGCGAAATCTGATTAAATGATATAGCCTTTTGGCAGCGTCTTAGTTTGGTAAAGAAAGAACATACATTTGCTTCATCCCGTTGCTTTGTCGTCTTGCTTTGTAACAAATGCGGGCCAGTCCGGGAGAAATCAGTCAACAGTGTGGAATTTAAACCGTTTTACAAAATCTAAGCAACGACTATTCAAATACCAGCGACGATGGACATTAAAAACATTCTGGCATCATCAACGGCTGAAACACTATTGCAGTGTAAGAAAACTTCGTTGAAAACACAACCAAACTTTTTGTTTGAAAGCTTGATACTGATTCTCTGGTAGTGTCGGAACAATCTCCTTTCTTCAGGTGTACAGCTATGTAGTAAAACACCGAGAGACATAAACAAACAAATTAAAGCAGTAGCTATGTCATCATCAGGCAATAAGTAGAATGAACACGTACATAGCGAAATAAACAGTGGAATACACGTGACAGCGGGAAAAGGGGCATATAAGCAGATAGTGTGAATCGAATGCAACACAGCAACCTTATCAAAACAGAGCCAGCGCGCGGTACACACCTGTGAGTTGCTCATTCAACACAAAATCTTTAGCCGAAATGTGTCATTTTGAACATAGCGAATTATGGTATTTTCTACTATTTCTTGCCTAGTTAGGCCTATGAACTAGTCCCTGAAGCGTATAGGCAAAAGCTTAGACAATATAAGAAAAAGGGGAAAAGAAACCTATGTTGAGTTTGCTCATGAAAAACATTTTTCTTTGAGAGATGGTTTACATCTATTGGGCGTCTCTAAAGATTATTTAGGCTTAGCTCGTTTTAGTTGAGGATTTCACATCAGGAATCCGTGATGATTTGAAAACTTATTTAAATAAGAAAGATGTTGAGTCACTGCACGAACCAACTGAGTTTTCTTTGACTCACAAAAGTATATTTAAATTTCAGAACAATGAGAAGTACTTACTTAGAAGCCATAGTGAGCAAAGTAGAAATAAGAATGAGTCATCACAGACGCCTGAGTGTAACAACTGAAAAAGAAGGGTGATGGTCCCAAATGTTTCTACTGTAAGAAAGCAGATCAGGTAATGTCTGAGTGTGTTGCTTTGAAAAAGAAAAGGGCGTTGCCTGCAGCCTTTGTGAAGATTAAAGGGAGAATCTCTGAAGTGGGAAAGGGTCCACGTGATGAACAGATAGAAACTGTTAGGGAGGAATTTTTCATTCACTACGGAGGGAGTTGTCTGAAAACTCCTCTCCTGTGTCTTTGAAAGTTTTACATAACACTGGTGCCTCTCAGTTCATTATACTGAGTAATGTTTTGGACTTTAATGATGCATCTTCCACTGGGAACGTAAATCTTATCCAGGGCATTGAAGAGGGAAGTGTCCATGTACATTCACAAAAGCTACATTTGAAATCTGAACTAGTTTCAGGAATGGTCACATTGGGTCTTAGATCAAGTTTGCCCGTAAAAGGGATGTCACTGTTGTTAGGAAATGGCCTTGCTGGTGGAAACGTTATTCTGGAAGAGGAAAAGAGTTGGCAGCCTAGTACTGAGGGGGAGGGTAGTGCCGATATAGGTGTTTATCCATATATAGTGTGCTGTAACACGTGTAATGGCTAGAAACGAAGACGCCTTACAGGAGTTAGATAATCATGAGAACACATGTGTAGAAAGGCAAACCCCCAGTTTTGATGATTTATCAGAAATCTGTCTGTGTTCTTGATGAATCATGGTGATGTTAGTCATTCCGATGTTTCCCAGCAATCTGACGATTTGTCTTTCTATAGACCACTTGATCAAGAGTCAGTTGTCAGAGCCTGATTTAATAAACTTACAGGACAAGACTCTGTCTGATGATGAAGTAAGCAAAGTACACGTTGGGTACTTCATGAAAGATGGCGTACTTATAAGTAAGTGGAGATCACTCGATATCCGTGCGACTGACGAGTGGGCAGTGGTTTATCAGACTGTTAACACCATACAGGCAGGAAATCCTGTCCCTGGCCCAATGTTTGCCACTAGATGGTCCTTTGGGTGTAAACAAGACATTTCACAAGATTACAAAGCACTTTTTCTGGTTAGGAATTAGAAAGGATGTGATTGAGTTTTGTAAGACTTGCCACGCATGTCAAATGGTAAGCAAACCTAATTCTGTAAAACAGGTGGCTTCTTTGAAGCCAATTCCTGTTTTTCGCGAACCTTTTTCAAGGGTCATCACTGACTGTGTCGGCCCTCTGCCGAAAAATGGAAATCAGTACTTATCAACACTAATGTGAGCAGCCACGATGTTCCCTGAAACCATTCCTCCTAGAAATATTAAAGCGTCCACTGTTGTGAGAACTTTGACTAAGCTGTTTGCTTCGTTTCGTTTGCCAAAGAAATACAGTCTCATCAGGTTAGTAACTTTATGTCAGGCCTCTTTCACCAAGTCACCAATTGGGGACAAAATAAATCAAGTCTTCGCCTTATAATTCCTGAATCACATGGAGCCTTAGAGAGGTTCCATGCCACTCCTAGGAACATGACGAGGGCATACTGCTTTGGGAATGACAAAGCCTGGATGAAGGATTCCATTTGCTGCTATTTGCTGTTAAGAAATGTGTTCAGGAGTCTTTGGGATTCAGTCCTTATGAGTTAATATTAGGACACAAAGTCCGTGATCATCTAGCCTTGCTGAAGGCGATAATCCAAAGTTGAATCTATTCGATTATGTTCAGAAAGTCAGAGACAGGCTGAGTAAAGCCTGTCAGTTAGCTAGGGAGAACTTGGAGTCCAATCAAAATAAAACGAAAACTTGTTAAGGGGTTAATGGCGTGTACCATTAATAGATAGAGGTAGCTGTCTTGTATGAATACAACGCCTTTTTACCTTTTGGATTGAACAATGCCCCAGCATCGTTTAAGAGGATGATCCACAAAGTTATTCAAGGACTAGGTGATACTGATGCTTACTTTGATGGCTTGGTGACTGGCACTCAGGAAGAACATTTGGCTGCATCAGAAAAGATGCTTGTAAAATTTCTTGATGCCAATCTGAAGGTGAGCTTAGCCAATACTGAATTTGGACATGGCATTGTGACATATTTAGGTTATGTTGTTGGTCAGGGTAAAATAGTTACAGTGTATGCAAAAACCAAACCCGTTGTTGAGAATTGAAAGAAATTTTTTGTGGGATGAACGTTGCCAGCAGCCATTTGACAAGTTGTAAGCCATGTTGTGCCATTCCGCAGACCTCAAATCATCTGAATTTAGTGATCTATTCTCATTAACGCTTGGTGCTAGCGAGGAAGCGATCGGGAGTACTTAAGCAAAGGGGTGATGAGGGTGTACAACATTCTCTTGCTTATTTCTCGAAGAACTTGAATAAGCATAAAATGGCCTTGTCATTAGTTACGGCGTTACAACACTTTGAGGCTTACGTTTGTACTTCACAGGATCCTCTGTATGTATACGCCGATCACAACCATTGGTAATTTTATTAAACTAAGAACAACAACAGAAAATTAATGAATTAGGAGTTTGATTCTGCAAGAAAATAATCTGAACATTATTCACTTAAGGGCAAAGAGAATGTGATTGCTGGTTGTCTATTCCGAAGTTGATGTTTCTTTAAATTGTATTAATAAATTCAGTTATGTCTTAGGCTAGTGCTATTGTAAAATTTTGCTCTATAGATTAATTTTTTGTTTAAGGGAGAAGGTGTTATGTAGTGACGTTGTGTAGTACGCGAAAACCTGTACAGTGTGCGAAATCTGCTTTAAGGATATAACACTTTGGCGCGTGTGCGTTATAGTTTGCAAAAGAAATACACAAAACGTACCGAGAGTTGCGTGGATGAAGTAATATCCCACGAGGCATGATTCCGCGTATCGACCGAGACCAAAAGGTTGAGATCGATACGCAGAATAATGACTCGTGAGATATTACTATACTTCATCTACACCAATCGAGGTACGTTTTGTAATGGTCCTACACGCTTCGGAGTTTCTGTCATATTTTTGGGCAGATTTTTTTAAATATTTCACCCAGACTGTTCACGTGGCGGATCACAACCTATATGTATGCACTTTCGCGTTAGGTTGCAAGTTTTCTGTAGTAATAGAAACAGTTCTAAATGTAACGATTTATTGCTTGAAAACAGATAGCAAAGCTGAAAACAACGGTAAATGTTCATTGAACTTGTAACACTTTCTGAAAATAGTTAAATAACAACAATATTTTATATTGTAGTTTCCGAGGAATCGGCGCCTTAGTTGCAGACCATAAAATAGGCCTATTTAGCAATTGAAAACTGAGACAAAATATCATCTAATTAACAGTTTTGTTCCAGATGTTACGTTTGGGACCCGATTGCATGTTCAATGTTAGTAGTGCTGCAATTGTAATACTTTAAATTTTTTTCGTAAAATTTGATGATCGAACCGGCTAACGACGTCGAGTCGACATTGACCTTTCTTTGAACTTTCCACGTCAGAGGGCATTGTTGAAATAATGCGGGAGGTGAATTCGGAAAACACTATCACATGGCTGCATTCCACTCGATTGATCCAACACGTACGTGATAAAATACATTTGCTTCGACCTGTCGCTTTGTCGTCTTACTTTGTAACAGACTATATTCAAAAATCGGACTTTCATTTCAACAAACTGTGAACGATTGCCACTGACTGAGCCCGTCACATAAGAAAGTTGTTCACAAAAACCAGCAGAGATTATAGCCACTCGGAAAAACTGATAATACTTCCATTTTGACACGTTACCACTGCGCCTGCACACTCAAGATAAACATTGGCAGCGGATTAATCTTTGTAATTTAGAGGTTTTTTTGGTTACATTTTTTTTCAAATTGAGTGACTTCTCTTCCTATTACTGCATAGGTGCCTACTCACGGTCATGCGCTTTCGTTCCTGCATTCCACTCTGGAATTATACGCACTCTTCATTATGTGAAACACGTAGGCAAAAACCAAACAATCAAGTTTTCATAAAACTGTGCGTGAAACTTGACTATCCGTGTACAAAACATTGAATTTTTACATGTCTTCAAATATAAAAGTAGGCTTTTTAGGTTACGAAACATTTTAAACTAGTGGGCAAAAGACGCAGAGAATACTGATTTACGATATTCGGCGTGAGGTCGCCAAACAAAATCTGAGGTCGGCAAAATTGAAAACGAAATCATCGGTGCGGACGACTGAGGTTTCCTACTCAGCGTAACTTATCGTCAACAAAAAAGGTCGTACGCCTGCTCAGCGTTGAGCTTCCCTAAGGCCTCCGTACATTCAGTCTCTTACCCGGAGGAGCATATGACGCGACGACCGCGTGGCCTAATGGACTTTCCCCACTCTTGCCCGAATTTTACCGAACAACTCCGACTTATGTCTGTTTACTTCCTGTTGTAATTTTTACGTGGCAAATGCGTACCCTTTAGACAGCACAGAGCATTAGATGTATATGGCGTGCTCTCTGATACAGCGCCACCTATACTTTCGTAGCACTGTGAAAGAGTGTAGTAAATGCGTTCAAATCACGAAATAAACGGAACAATTGTGAATCAAAGGTAATAAATCTAGGAACAATATCAAATTTGGAAGTCAACACGAACCTTGAAACGAATTCAGAGGAAAATATTGTCTGGCTTTGAACCTCGCACTGGCGACTTCGTGGTGACTTGGAATTTTTCCCAGGTCGCCAAACACAACCTGAGGTCGAATTGGCGACCTGTTGGCTTATATGGAAACACTCAGGCAATTATACTCAAGAGAACGCACTATGCTGGACGAAAACGCATGGGCCAAAATGTACGCATGTACAGTACTATAAGGCTAAATACTAAAGTGCACTGAATGTTAAGAATTACAATATTTTCTAATTTACCTTGTCTGGACCGGAGACAGGATTAATCCACGATCCATTCAAGCTATTGAGCTTCGTTATAAGATTATAATGTTCTTTTCCCGAAGTATTGCGGTAAAGAGGGTCCCAGGCACTAACGAAGTATTCCACGTTGAACACGTGTGCCACTGCGTGCACGGCTGGAATAATAATGACATCAGTACTTATAATTGTAATTATAATAACGTTAATAATAACCATCAGATCTATAATAACTGATAAAATTAGTTTTGAAATGGTAAAAATATTTTACTGTGGCAAGACGTATCTGCAATCAAAGCTTGTACTAAGGGTAATAACACTCTGAAAAGGTTTATTCCTGTTTCAGATAGGTCCCGTAAAATAGCACTGATACCGAAATGAATTCCCCTCTTTTCCGACTGTAGGAAAATGAATCGTATGTAACTGACCCAGTTTTCGAAGTATTGCTCGATTTCAAATAGGCCGACATCGGCATTGTTGTAGGTCCCTAAAGATTGGATAGTATGTTTAGTGTACAACCACATCTCTTGTCCGTCACAGGATCCTAACGAAAATAGTTGCTCTTGGTGATTTACCATGCAAGCCCACAATGGAGTACGAACTGCTCTCTTATGGGCACAAATGCCATTTGGCCACTCTAGAAAGTGTGAGGGATAAATTTCTAATCTCAGCAGATGTGTGTTTTACTATTTACCTGTGAAAAAGCAAATAGTGTATGCCACAATTTTATGAAAAGCTATGTTCTTGTCCAACGGTCTTGAGATACTTCGCTTGCAGCACTGAAAAAACATAATAACGTCTTGCATATATTTGAGTGAACAATGTCTCTGGCAAATGAAAATCGGAGCGTGTCATTTTTATGCCATGCGAGGGAACGCTGGTCTCGGGTATTTTCGCGGTCTCAAACTTCTCGAAAGAGAACGTTGTCTACACACCTCAGGTAGGCTATTCACCTCCAACTATGCCTCGAGGTGACTTATATCTGCACATGTGTGACTTTTACCGTTACAACATGTCACGTGACTGCCAAATGGTGGATGGCGTCGAATGTGCCGGGACACCCTTTGAGAACAGGCTTATAAATAGAATTAACAGAACATCAGCAGGCATACTAAGGATTGAAAATGTCCGTCGCGTACATAGTTTAAGAGCTGCTAGGCGGAAGTTATGATTTTAGCCGTCCGACTGCCCATGTCCTTTACTGTCATCATAGATTATAGATAGTCTATGCTGTCATTACTTGAAGTTAGTCGCACATGCGCAGATATGAGAAACCTTTTAAGGGATAATAAGAGGATATACGAAAATGTTCGAGGAGTTCCTAATGGGCAAAGTTGGAAGTATTCGGACTGAACACCTCGGGGGAAATGCGAAGCTTCAAATTAGCCCTAAGAGGTCAGTCTGATCAAAACACCTTGGGTATTTTCGCACCCTGAAAAGTGAAATGTCAAGGCCATGAGTTCGCCTCATCATAGTACGTTAAACAGAAAACGCGTTCCCGCAAAAGAACGCCGGTATTTGCGCATGAGCATTAAACTGTTCACAGACAAGTTGCATTTGATCTGGCGACCTGGCAACACAGCCTAGAAGCAAGGAGTATACTACTGTACTGCACTAATTCCGAGAGTTTGAAATGAGTTTGTTATGACAACTGCGCCATTTATCAGGCTATTTTGTGCACAACTTCAAAAAGAGTAATCAAATCAAATAGGCCTGGTATCAAATTTAAAATAGCAAAATCTGTATGTATGGAGAATGCAAAACCCCAGGAATGACTGTCTTGGTAGCAGGAACTCGTCGAAATAATGGGGCATGAAAGCTATCTATAGGTAACGTTTACCTTGCACGAGCCTTTGATGAATGACAGCATGTTTCTACAAACTGGAAGTAATATCAACATACAGTTGAAATTGAGAGGAGCGGCACACGCACGTGCAAAAGGTAACGCCAGCTGAAAAAGAGATTGCCTTGTCGTATCTAACAGTAAACAAACAAGAAGAATAACAGTGATTATAGCCAGGGCCAATGCACAAAGAGTTGACATTTATTGTTTATGTTCGATGTAGGACCGAGAGATAAGAAGCTCATTGTGAACCTGTTTCCAGAGTTCAAAAGGCGACCAAAAATTGGTGAATGAAGATCATATTGTACAGCAAAAATGGTGATACAAAATATTAAGTGGTAAAACATACATGTACGTCTTATAACATATGATAACATAAATAATCTCTTAATAGATTAGATGGGCATAAAAAGCGATGCAGGAGAATTCGTAAAACCGCTCAAGCATGGTCGTCCGCTTTTAGGCACTTGTATAAAGGGAACAGGGCTTAAACTGCACATAAACGGAACAGAGTCGCATTTTATTTCAATTTCTATAGGCTATATTGAACAAATTATGACGTTGAAAGAAGACAACAACATACATGTACTCGATGATTAGTAATTTTGCTTTATATCTTCAAAATCACAGAATTCCTATCTTTTTTCTTTTGCTCAATCATGACTTGGTTTGGTACCTAAGGATGAGGCACTTTTGCAACAGTAATTTAAAGTAGGCTAAAATAAAAATCCGTACAATTGAGTTTGGAGAAAATTTCTACTCCGCTTCACTACTTATCCTTTCTTGGTACCCATTATTGCGATACAACTATGTACAGTCTAGTCTAAATGCAGAAGAAAATTACTTACCCCGACGTATGAACGCACGTAATAGAACTGTGGTCCATTCAGGTAGAAGAGAAAGAAATAGACGAACAAGAAGACATTCAGCCCGGCCCATACTACCTGCATAAAAAGAAGGAGACGTTCACATTCAAATAGGGTTCGTGCATGTCCGTTCCTCGGAGCGCCATCTATTAATAGGACACGTCCTGACAAGACACTGTCATGTTTCCCAGAAAGTAGCATGTCATTAGAATTTGCTGTCCTAAACAAATATGACGCACAAACACACTTCGTAATTATGGTCATGCAGCTGAGAACAGAGGTAAGCGGAAAGTTGCACACATTACAGTAACATCTCCCCACTTTAATGTACAGTATGGAGGAAGAGTGAAATATTTTTTCATTTTCCGCAAAGGAAATCGGCCACTATATTGGTGCTAAACCGTTAAAAAGTTATGTACTGTTGCTGCCTCCGCTCCAGCTTGAACACTTCGATCAATAATAAATGTAACGATGTCTCTCGACAGGTAGCACTAGTTAGTTCTTCATAAAAAGTTTATGGGCAAGGTCATATAAGTCAAACGTGGTCTGTTTTGGGGGCACATAACAGTTCTTACAAGGGTTTGCCCATGGACTCGTCAACCTTTATGACCTCTGTCAAAAACTGTATACAAACAACGAAAAGTTTTGAGGCATTTCACAACGAAAGCCCTACAGATGAGCACAGAGTCTTTATTCTCTCTTGTAGTTTTGACCCTTTCACTCCTACTGAAAAGCAAGGTAGACTAAGAAAAAAGGGTAAAGGAAACCCGCAAAACCGACACTTTTCTCCCCAAAACCACCACTTCCCTGCCGATGCTCGACAAACGCCAACATTAGAATCTGAAAACAAATTTCCTACTGATTGCAAAAATGAGGTCCTAAAATATTATAAACCAGCTATATTTTTTGCAAATCTGGCTGGTCTGAGGGCTACCTGAAATCGCAGCCAATTTCTCAGTCGCTACACAGCAATGCACAATTGCAATTGCGCCATCTTGAGGAAGAGTGCAGCTACAGCCGAGCAAGTGGTCTTTTTTCATTCTCAACATGTTCACAAATTAATACAAACAAACCACATTCACTTAGCCTACATGCAGTACTTATCTAAAATGCCCCCAAGCCTAGCTTACCCCTAGATATTAATATTTTGGGAGTGCAAATTGGCCGCGGCTGCAGCCTTAGTGTTCAATGGCACCTTTACTCTTGACGAAGCTCGACTTCATGCACTGTAATTGTCGAATTGAAACGTGGTGGCAGCGTTGGGATCATTCCGAGACATTTATGACTTACGTATTGTAGACTTTTATTTCAAAGGTACAGTAATCAGGACCGTATTTTTGAGTATCTGTCGACTGTTCGCTCGCTGAGCGTGTAAAAAACAAAGATGGCCACCCCGCCTAAGCCAATACTCAGACAAATGTTTGAAACTACTCTATCATCACTATACAAGAAAGCAAGGAAAACCCATTCCAGCAAGCGGTTTTTCTTATAACTGTCGATTCGGTAGGCTTAATCTAATGCCCTAGATTTTAGCACAAGAGAAGATATACACAAAACGTACCTCGATTGTCGTGGATGAATTATCCCACGAGACACTATTCCGCAGATCGACCGAGATCGGAATAATGTCGAGTGGCATATTACTTCATCTACGCCAATTGAGGTACGTTTGGTATTTATCCCATACGCTTCGAATTCTTAAGTTTCTTTCATTTTTCAGCAGATTTTTACATACTTCACTCAGACTGTTCACGTGGCGGATCACATCCTATGTATGCACTTGCGCGTTAGGTTGCAAGTTTTCTCTAGTAAAAGAAACAGTTTTAAGTGCAACGATTTATTACTTGAAAAGAGATAACAAAGATGAAAACAATAGTAAGTGTGCATTGAACTTGTAACATCTCCAGAAAATAGTTAAATAACAAGAATTTTTGATATTACAATTACCGAGGAATCGGCGCCTGAGTTGCAGACGATATAATTATTTAGCAATTGAAATCTGAGACAGAACTGTGTCATATAATTAACAGTCCTACTCCAAATGTTGCGATTGGGACCTGATTGCATGTTGAGTGTAATTTACACTGCTGCAATTGTATTTCTTTAAAAACTAATTT
The DNA here is from genome assembly GCA_002633005.1 of Phoronis australis. Classification (NCBI taxonomy): domain Eukaryota; kingdom Metazoa; phylum Phoronida; family Phoronidae; genus Phoronis; species Phoronis australis. The sequence goes on from NMRA01000467.1 coordinate 40,296, forward strand.
CGGAAAGTTTGATGATCGAACTGGCTAACGATGACGAGTCGACATCGACCTACCATTTGAACTTTCCATGTCAGAGGTCACAGTAGTGCGGGAGGTGAATACGGAAAACATTATTTGACCTACATGGCCGTATTGCACTCGACTGATTCAACGCATATGGGATAAAAAGTGTGGAGGGCATCAAACTTTTGATTAAGATGACCGAAACACATTATTAGGAACCAGAATGACACCTACCAACGATAGCAGTTACCGGAACCGTCATTTGACTAAACTTCCTGGCCACTGGAACTGGGTGAAACCTAAAATTTTTGCAACTGTTTGTGAGACAGCCTTATAAATGACCGTATGATGATGGGTGTTAATAACAATAACATTGAAAAAACAACTCCTGCAAAAAGGGACCTAACCCTCACGACATCCACAGATATTTGTCGCGCCGCCGAGAATACCACACATCAGTTGCGCCATATGGGTGCACAAGGCACTGACCTGTCTGACCGTGATAAGATTTTTTCACGATTTTCTGATATGCACAGAAACCCCCCAAGCCATCGTGTGATAAACTGTAATATGGCGGACATCAATACCGTAAGAAAGATGCATGTCCTGCTTGGAGAAACGAATGCAGTAAGTGCCATGGAAAAAAAATCCCTCGTGCTGAAGAAGTGCTGACAAGATGGGCGGAACACCATAGGGGGCTCAGTGGCGGATCTAGGATATCACAAGGGGGGGCCAACATTTCGTCTGTAAACATTTGCTCAAGCACGATTGTAGATGCGCATAGCACCGAATGGGGGAAGGTCCCGCCCAGGAAATTTTTCTGTTTTTTCCTCTAAAAATCAAGCATTTTCCTTGATTCCCGAAGTATTATCCAAGAAAAAAAAAGGCAAAAAAACGGAGAAAGTGTCAAACAGGAAAAACTGCAAGTTCCACAGACTCTAACTCACGACCTGCCGAAACGAATAAGCGCGCGCTTTACCACTACACCACCACGATGTAAATCCTATTTTGATAGTAAGAGACCTACTCGTTTATGGTCCACAGCGTTTGCGCGCGAAACCTTCTTTTTGTAATGCTTATTACATGTTTCATATTTTGTGCAATCAGTTCGTAACAAATTTGTTGTATTTAAAATAGTCTTCAATTGCCCAAATGACCAAATCCGTTTTCGTGTTGGCAATAATGACGCGATTGCTTTAAAAGTCGTCTTAAGTTAAGGTTTGAAAAAAGAGAGAATTATGAGTTTCTGAGTGATTCACTAAGACTTCGATTAAAATTGGCATCTACGGAGTCGTAGTGCCCAGCGCTTCAGCTGGTTGCCTGAGATATCGCGGGATGCAATACCGCCAGAGGTCCTAAAGTCGTAAGTCGTGAACGATCTTATTTCCTCTTCTGCGCGGTCCTGCGACATCTGGCGTTAAAGTTTCCAGCGTTCGTCTGTTTACGAACGTCAAACGAATACCCGGACGTGTTCGCAATCACAATGTGATAACAAACAGTGAGTGAGTGGCTTCTTTTTTCAAATGTATCTTAAAAACAGCATATTTCACTAATTCACTTCTTTGTGCATTTTTGGGATATATTTTCGAAAATATTTATCGTTCAGATTTACTCAAACACGCGCTCCAGGGGTAGCTTGAACAATGTATCAAAATGTCCCAGGGTCTATCAAGTTTTGTAAGGCCAAAACAATAAAATACAAAGCGATAATTGATGCTGGGTTCTTAGCGTTTTACGTGAACAACCTCATTGAAAACGTCATGCACATCAAAGTTGGGTGCAATAAAATTAGCAATTTATTTCAATTGAAACTGAATTAATAAACAATGCAATGCATTTTTATGTCATCTAGAGTAACTGTAAGCACTGCAGTTGACTTGTGTGGTCATACTTCGTGAATTTCCGTCTAAACGAAACGTTCACGACTTTAGGGCCTCATTCAAAATGGCCGGCGATATCAGCGACTGTTAAGATTGTCAAAACACGTATATTTGTGAAGGCTGATATATGTCCATGACATCACATGAGCAGTTGCAAACGGACATTGGGTAGTATGACAATCAACTGCTTATTATGCTTATATTCACGACTTTAGGTCACCGTGTATACTTAGCCATAGTTGCGTTACGATTGCGCCGTGTTCCGAATTTGACACTTGAAATTGGATCTGAGCCGCCCCCCCCACACACATACACATTTAAATCTTGTTTCAGGCGTATAATTTTAATTACCG
>NMRA01000467.1:42729-72327 GCA_002633005.1 Phoronis australis
CACATTTAAATTTTGTTTCAGCCGTTAATTTTAATTACATTTCCCTACGCTCTTGCTGTTTTATTTTTTGCGGCAGCCAAGCGGGTGTGTGGGCCCCCTGGCCGCCTATGCGGCTGCGGAACTATAGCCTCCACTTATTTCAGTGCTGCGCCGCCCATAAGCAGTGCTGTAATGGTAAAATTAGAGGAAACTAGGCACCCAATGCCCATCCTATCACCTTGAGCACTGAATTTTAAAATTACACTAAACTCAAAAAACCTGACTCACAAACATGTAACCCCATACTTTAACTCCCGCCCGTGGGGTGTGTCATCGGGGCCCTTCGGTCTCCCTTCATCTCCCTATGGTATGACGCCATAATTGTAACGGTCACGCGCCCCGGAATATTCGGTAACAATACTGTCGTCAGCGTAGCAGAGCATCGATACCGTAAGCTTTTGTATCGAGACTACTCCCCACTATACCGTCACTTACTGTGCGTAGGCGCTACGTTAAGACGTAAAAAGATGGTTGGCTGTGCCTCCGCCCTACTATAACGTAATTTACGGTGTGTAGGCGCTACGTTAAAATGCCATAATGTTGTTGGCTGCGCCTACGTGCGGTCAGTAGGCCTACTCGAGTGTGGAATTTCGTGAGTTAATGACTGCTCCAAAGCATTCACAGTCCAACGGCAAAGTTGAGTCAGCAGTAAAATCTGGGAAGTCACTTTTGTGCAAGTGCAAGTTATCTCAGACAGGCTCTTACTTAGCCATCCTGGAGTTACGGAACACACCACAACAAGCAGTTGGCAGCAGTCCAGTCCAACGCTTACGAAGCCGACGTACTTGCACCCGCTTACCAGTGCCTGCTGACTTGCTCAAGCCCCGAAATGACAGCGCCAACCATTACGATCATTACTGCATTGAGAATGCGACGTGGCGACAATACAATACAGTAGCCGAGGACCTTCCTCCTCTCCATAAAGCAGATACAGATCGCATCCAACCTTTCCCACGTTGGGAAAAAAGGTTTGGGACAAAGGCGGTGTGACTCAAACAATCGATGACAGTTCGTCACCACGTCGAAACCTCAAAGGATCCTACAAGAGCAAGCGAGTGCAGATCTGCGTAAGTCAAATGAAGCACCACCTACTATAAGCGAGGCGGAACACTCGTCAAATTTCTCTAACAGTGCAGCAGTTGTTGATGACATCAGCATCCCTGATCCTTTAGTTGACACACAGCATTCATGTGCACAGCAAAGACCAGTTTGTATCAGGCGTCAACCGGTATATGTACGGGGATATGTTACCTATTAGCTATATACAAGAGTAAATAAACAAACGCGGGACTGAACTACGAACGTAAGCTAGTTTTATTTTAGTTAGAATACTTGTATCATTGTGTTTCATTTCTTGTTGTTGTCCTTATTTCTTGAACATTGTTGGGGGTGTTATGATATCTATCGCCAGGTGGCACTTGTTAGTTATTCATTAAAAGTTCAAGGTCATACTTGTAAGTCAAACCTCTGTTTTACCATTACTCTAGACACAGCTCCACTTAATACACTGTCGACTTGAAACAATAAAATTCTCAATGTGGTTCACCAACATTGGTGAGATTATAACGTAGTCCATAATGTCGTCTGGAAATAATACGACAAAGGATATGAATGTCAAATGTTGCCCTGGCCTAAATATGTTCTCCTTTTGATTATGAAAAGTCTCAAAGAATAAGTTATTGGGTGGTTTGCTTTGCTTATAAATTCAAAGTGCATAGTATTACTAGCTACTTTTGCTTAAAAAGGTAATCCTATATAACTTGATTAATTATTGTGTTACCCACAAAGACAACCGTTACTGTTTTCTTTCCTTTATTTATTTGTACACATACATGACCATCGGCCCAAAGTACAACAAACAAGCAAACAAGACCATTGGAGTGCTATGCCCACTAGTCGATGTTCCGTTTTTTAGATGCGTAGTATACATATTTCACAACTGAGGTATCGGCATTACATAACAGTCTATGAAATTTAAACAAAGAGGGACTTGTCCAGAGGCTTTCAATTAAAAACTTAGCTCTGATTTCGGAAAAATCGTCGCAAACTAACAAAAAGTGATATTCATCCTCGACACAATTCCTGGAGCATAATATGCACACTCTGTCTTGATATATCACATTTACGACCAGTTTCTACTGCCAGCCTGTGGTTTGCACATCGAAAACTTATAAAACTTTGCACGAATACTTTTGGAAGATTATCAATTTCTAAATAGTTTCCATATTTAAATACAACCTTAAAAAAATTGTAATAGCTTAACTTAGAATTGGAATCAACATTGGACTGTCATCTTTGCAAAGCACAGTACTTTAACCCGTTGCGAGAAAATATTTACAAACGATTCTTGACACGCGACTCCTTGGTTTACCCAAATATCATAGAAACCATACATTGACAATAACTTGCGGACTGAGCTTGCCCAATTATACATAATGTCTACCATTTTCATCTAGTTTGTACAGCATATTGTAAGCGGCTCAAAATATTAGACCAGTATTTAATACAACTAACAAAGTATCTCGTATACATAGGGTATCTTCCTCATTCACCCAAAACTGCAACGTTAGAGCAAGAACCGCCATTTCCCAAGGTCCATTTACAAAATTTTAAATGAATTTTCTCTAAGCACTAGTATTTTTTAAAACCCCAAATTTCGGGACCATAACACAATGTTGGGTACACCAGTTTACCAAATAACTGAAAAGTAAGCGATGGGGCATATTGCGACATCTGCGCTGTAATTTCAAAACACGTGATGCAGCTTTATTTGTTTGACAAGAGATTTTTGTCGCTTTCGACCATGACTGTTTTGAGCCTACACTGAAATGCATTTTAGCGTTGGAAAATATCATGTTTGTCACGCTCGCATTACAAACAGCCATGTTACCAACTACACACGTCTTCAGCTTCACGCATGCTCATTCGTCCATTTCCGTGTGACGTTATCATCTACAATTTACTACGTATATATCAGATGTCCCAAAAAGTGAGCCACCTTTCGACAAGTAATTTCTCAGCTATTGACCAACTGAATTCGTTCAAATTTTTTATAATGTATCTTCAGGGTGTCATCAACAATTCTACAATCTATATCAGAGAAATTTAAAAATTATGGAAGTACTGTGAAATCCAATACAGCAGGGTGAAAAATGCAATATCACTGTGACTTTCATCCTGTTATTGTCAGATCTGTATACAAAACAGTTCTTTCCAATATTCCGGTTTGTAAGGATGCCTTTGAGTGAATGTGATCAATTTACTATTGAAACCTGTATCAAGGAGAAAGGGTGGGGCGGAAGAAGAATCGTAATGGAGTTCTCAGGAAAAGGGTGGAGTCGTGCCGCTGTGAATACACTGATTGTTAAACTACACAACACAGTGTCTGTTGTGCATACAAACTACACAACACAGTGTCTGTTGTGCATACAAACTACACAACACAGTGTCTGTTGTGCATACAAACTACACAACACAGTGTCTTGTGCATACAAACTACACAACACAGTGTCTGTTGTGCATACAAACTACACAACACAGTGTCTGTTGTGCATACAAACTACACAACACAGTGTCTGTTGTGCATACAAACTACACAACACAGTGTCTGTTGTGCATACAAACTACACAACACAGTGTTTGTTGTGCATACAAACTACACAACACAGTGTCTGTTGTGCATACAAGTGGCAGTGGGAGACCCAAAACTGTATGTTTGATTGAAAGAAAACGATGATCGTGTTGAGGAACTGATTCAAATCCAAGAGGACAGCGCGGGAAATCACAAATGTTTGAGGGAAGTCGCAGGCGATTTACAAGAGAGCAAGTCTTCTGTGCAAAGAATATTTTAACCTTTATTGTGGATATCACGGAGACATAATAATATTAGATACTTGCATGACCGCTATTCAACCACTGATGTGAAAAGAATCATTTTCACTGATGAAAAAGACTTTACGCTAAAATTTGTCAAAACCATCGTGTTTTGGGAAACAAAAACGAGAAATTCAGCCTTCCATGTTCAAAAGAAAACAAGGATCGTGTTGAGAAACTGATTTAATCCCAGGAGGGCATCCCCTTGAATTACAAATCTTTGCTTTGAGAGAAGTCACGAGCGATTTACAAGTGAGCAAGTTTTCCGTGCAAAGAATGGCGAAAACTGGAGCTAAAACCTTTCAAAAGAACGCGGGTATCACGGAGAGATCAAAATGTTTGAAGGAAAAGGAAAACTCAGTGCTGATACCTGCATGACAGCTACTCAGACACTGATTCGAAAAGAACAATTTTCATTGATGAAAAGGACTTCACGCTAAAAATCGCTAACAATCGTGAAAGCGATCATGTTCATGGGAAACAAAAACGACAAATTCAACGTTCTCGACTCTATCATGAAACTTCCAGATTAATTTTTCTAATAAGTAATGGTTTCCGCTGGAGTATCCTGGGAAGGCAAAACAAATATTCATTTTTAATTATTGATACTGATAGAGCCAAACTTGAAAGTCAACGCTACATGGAGTTATTGAATGAAAATTTTCTCCCGGATTGCAGGCGTTTTAATCTTCCAAACAATTACGTTGTTCATAAAGATGGGGCTCCTTCACACACGATCAAGATAATCCAGTCTCCTCTGCAGGAGGCTACACCAAAATTCATCAAAAAGAATCAGTCTTGACTGCTATCTAATGGAGTGTGCCATGTGGGACTCTCTGGAGCCATCTGAAGGAGACAGTTTACCGGGGAGTGAGAGACAAATTAACTGAGCAGGAGTTAAAAGACAGGATAATTATGCCATGGGAGTAAATATCGATGGAAGAAATATGGAAACGCATTTCTGGTTGGAAGAAACGGCACAGTTTAGCCGTGGAGGAAGATGGAGGCCACATAGAACATAGACTGAAATAAGCAAGGATCCCTTTGTTATTTTATTTTTTGACCTAATGTTTTTAATTTGACAGTACAATTGGACACAGATCTCTTTGATATTTTCCACATTTGCTGATGATGTCCTAAGGTTCATCTGTGAGAACTTTGAAAAAAAATCGGTTTATCTGTTGTTGAGAAATTACTTGTCAAAACGTGGCTCACTTTTCTGGGACACCTGATACATTACAACGTCGTGTGGCAAGTGACGACTATCGTATCGAATAAGCGTAGCTTCATGGCTATCGTTCAGAACCACATTAAAGTTAAAACTCATTAGGTCATTAGGTGAGGCTGCTTTCAAATCTCGTTGGAAAGAATGACGCGCCGAGATTGCACTCCCTATTTTATTGAACCACGGTTCAATTTGTCTCCCTCAATTTCATTAAAACTTGGTGCCTAATGGGTTGGCTAGGCATTTTAAGTTATGTGCTCCATGTGAACGCTACGAATGTCATTTACTTGATTTTCCGTAAGCCTTTACTCCTAGCTTTAACAGCCGAAATTCAGCACGGTACTCTTCAGACACTGGCTTTGGAGTTCAGTAAAATCTGGCTCGTCGATGTGGGGAAGTTTGGCAGTCTGAATGCACTATCTCTCAGTTCGTAGTAATCGCATGCAAATGATGGCTTTGGGGTGAAAACTGCTGATTTGGCTATTTTTGCTCGTTTTTCAAGTATACGGCTGCACTTCGGGTAATCGTTTAAGATATGGGAAAATGTCATTGGAATCAATTTCAATAGACTTTGTACAAGGCAGTATTCTGTTCACATTTTCAAGTTTCGCACATCATGTGGAACAGACTGCTTCAGCTGACACGAACTGGTTTTTTCAAACCCAAAATCAGCAACTGTTGACTGTCACGTAACGGGGGTTACTCGGAAAGCGATAGCACTTACGACTGTAGAGACCAAAATCACGAAGTGGGATTACTGCAAAGACTGCATAACAGTTGCAACTATGGCAATAATTACAAGGGGTTTGGTTGGTCTAAACAACACAGCTTTAGATTATATTATGTTCCATCATTTGATCTTTACTCATGACAATAATTTTATGTCATGGTTCCGGAAACGAGGAACAGCCTGAATCAACAACAGGCGATACCGAAAATGGAAACGATTTGTAGTGTTACGGCATCGCACAAACTGACTTAATATCAAACCTTTGCCAAATTAGATCTGCAAAAACTGACAGAATACCCACTGGTATCATCGTAATAGAGTGTTGAATATTTTAATCTATTATTGAACGATGCACAATTTTCTACTTTCACAGTTTAATCACAAAACTTTATATATCACTTATCACATTTAAGTCTCTTATGGCCGGTTGCATGAGGCAGTCCCAAATAGGGACTCAACGAAGTTCCCTAGGTCTTTTGCGTATTTATTTTGTTCTTTTCTCACAGATGTAATATTTTTTATTACGATCTCTTCTTTAACTAAATGACAGTTTCTAATAATGCAATTAAAAACTGAACCCTTAGTGCAATCAAAATAATTAAGGACTTAGTCCTTGCATTAGGTGAGTTGCATGAAAAGGTGGGACTGTACTCCTTGGCTGTACGCCGTATAGCAAGATTGACGTCGCATTTTCACGCGCCACGTAGTTATTGTTGTACAATGCACCTGACGTCATGCAACAATAAAACTTGCCCAGTGGATAACTTTGAAGTTTTATGCAATCCAGCCCTGATGAGTTTTTGAAGTCATCACTAAGCAATGACATTTGTGTTACATCTACTCTATCCATTTCTTTGGTGACTAAAAAAAATTAAATGACCGCCACGAGAGGAATAATTTAATTTTTAAGTTTTTATAAACTTTTAGAAATTCTCAATAAAAAGCGGCTGTTATTCATGAGAAGTGTTTTCATTTTATGAGAATGTTGTTCAATTGGTGAGACTCGTTTTATGTTTTACGAGCAAAAACAAAAGAAATAGTATCTTAGCCGAGAAGGCTACAGGCGAAATAAAGTGTCCACACTACCTTATCTTCCGCTGTCACCACGTCCCACTCATAAAATTTCTATCGATTGTGTAATGCTGACACGAAGTGGCCTTGGTTTATTGGTTGATTCCGGATTCATGGGGACATGAATTCCGCTATAGAGACCGAGTACAAGTAATTTCCTTGTAACTTCGCTCTCGTTGCAAGTCCATCAAACTGAATAATTCGAGGCTCTGGCGAATAAACTGAGACTAAAACACGACAGGCCCGAAGCCAGCATTGCGCAGGGGTTGGTTCGACGAACCTTTGCAAACGTCGACACTAGAGTTTTCTGTAAGGCCCTTGACCGGCTTAACTCAGTAGGGGGAAGGAAACCTATATACACAACGATGAATCTCATCTCTTTGGGCCTGGGTGATGAAACGGGATTCATAATACCAGAAATGAGGATGCCGTGACGGTTACTCGCAAACACGTCGTCAAATCCCATACGAAAAAATTCAATAGGATCGTATAGGATCCTATAGGAATTCCTGTAGTATCCTTTAGGATCTTGTAGGATTCCTATAGGATATTGGGCCAAAATCCAATTGGATTCCTATTGGATACTATAGAATTTCCTATAGGAAATCCCATTGGAATTTTTCGTAAGGGATTCGAATATAATGTGGTCCACCGGAAAGAGAACGTTCTAGTGTTACCCCCTGCCAACAGACGTGATTAAATGAGTGATTACATAGGATTCTCATTACATACTCGGACAGAAATATTTAGTCGGAGAATGACTTGAAAATTTTATCTGGTGGTATTTTTCGTGTTACTTGAGTTGCTTTCATCGATGCAAATGGGAACAGCCCACTATTCCGAAGCCGGGTTCACTACTCTCGAAGGTTCGTAACTCCGAAAATATCTAAAATTTCGGACTCGGGTGTGATTTTTATACTTTTGCACGCTAAAATGAACGATACTTCGGTCAGTAGATGCACGGAGTCAGGGTGTACCTATACCTTAGCTGGTTCCCTGCGTGCTTAGCCCAGCCCGGCACCATGCAGGTATCACACAGTGGCACGCGCTTTAGCATTAGCCGATGCAACCTCGGCAGTCACTGGTAAGCTTAACACCGTGAAGAAAATGACGGACTGTGAACGATTTTTTGCCTTGTCATGCAAGTGGCGTCGCTGCAACTTTTTTGTTTCTCCAGTTATGTTTAATAGCCGCGTGCTCATGTACAAGAAACACATATCTGGCCGATTTAACCTGTGTGTTATTCATACTGTATGAATACAGAACACTATCGTAAAAGTCATGGACAGTGAAAAGATGCATTCCGAAAAGGCGCAATCACAATTTCTAGGCTTCACATTTCCTGAACATAAATTTTAAGCACAGACCACATTTGCACTTCAGTCCATCAGTCATCATGCCAGTTTGTTTGCGTAAAGCGCTGCCTATTGAGAATTCGACTAGCCAATCAGAAACGCCGGTGTAAAAAAATTTTCCTAGAAAAATTAGGTGATACCTGCGTGCTGGCTACGGCCTCATATAGCGGCCCACAGGGAACCAGCGAGTACCCGTATCCAAACCAAATAACGCCCGGATTTCATGCGCATACGAAATCGCGCGCAGGTCTTACGGATACGAAAAAATGAGTACACACTTGCATTTTTAAAGAATATACGAGGGTCGTTCAATAAGGTCTCGGCCTCACCAAGAAAACAGGGAGATAGGTTATTTTTTTTTCATACCATAGTAAAATTTCATCTTTTATAACAGTACCGTGCGTTCGTGCTGAATTAGTACGGTCAACTGCCGCTAAGTGGCGCTGCTTCAAAAAGCAAGCGACAACACATTTACTGAGCAGCATGGAGATAACAGAGACGAGAGCCGTCATAAAGTATTTGCGTAAAAACGGAATGACACCTAAAGATACTCATGAAGAGATGCGAAAAATACTCGGAACATACTCCCCGATCTACTCCACAGTAGAAAAGTGGTCAGCTTGTTTCAAGAAAGGTAGGGCCTAGAGCCTGGGAAAGCGTTGAAGATGACCCTCGTCCAGGACGTCCCAAATCATCGACCTCCGAGTGAAAATGTGCAGAAAATTCATGCAATGGTTATGAAAGACAGGCGAATGACTGTTCAACATTTGCCAAACACTGTTCGCATCAGCAATGGGTCAGTCTCTAAAATTTTGAGTGAAGATTTGGGCATGAGTAAGCTGAGTGCACTATAGGTGCCAAGAATCATTTAACTCGATCATAGACCGGGATCCCAGAGCTTTTTTGGGCATGAAAAGGTAACCAATTTTTTTTGGTGCCACAGTGCTCTATGGGTATCCTGATGCTTGGAAATGGCCGTCTGGCAGGTTCGCTCTGGTGGGTGTGGTCAGGGGAGCCAAGAGAATTACACTCAAAAATTGAGCTAGATCAACTTTTCTGGTAACCACTTAAAACTGCCTTCAATACCTGCTACGTCATCCATTGTATCAAAATTGGTCACTGCCAGACAATTTCAGTGGTGGGGAGTACCCGCCAGACGAACATATACAAGGTGCAAAAACTGAGCAAGATCTGGTCAGGGTTTTCTCTTTGTAAGAATACACGGTAGTTAAATATATCTGGTTTTTGAGCAACGGCGGAGGACTGCCTATTGTCACAATAGGCAGTCCTCCGAACTTACCGTCGGCGTCCACTGAGTTCAAAAGAATGGAAACGCACACGCGCAATCCCACTCTCAAAGTGAACACTGGATAAACAAGATATTTGACGATAACTTTCGATTCCAAATTTGATAATGCCTGTACTTTACCGTACTATGCTTGCAAGTCGATATTAAAGCAGTCAAACCGCACTACTTTTTGGCCGGAGCTCTAGTCTCGCTGCTATACATGTATATAGCCTAGCTTCCTATAGACATTTACTTCTAGACTCCCTTGTTGCGCTATGTTGTAGCTGTCATGCGTGTTCAGTGCCGATGAACAACATTAAGCCTCATCTAATCGTCTGCACGATCCTGTCATCCACGAAAACACAATTAGGGCGAAGTCGGTCGAGTACGGCCTGCTGATTACGTGAAGCGTTTTGAATCAGAAGCAAATTCAAAATTGTACTAATTTAGTTATCATTGTAGTTAGTTGCACCAGTAGCTGGAACATTTTTGTTGTTTTTGTCCATCTGTGTCCTTATCTTTAGGGGATAGGCCGGGCCTGGACCTTCGGGGGGAGGGGGGCTCGATGAAGCCCCCGACCCCCACCCTCTGACTACGGGCCTGAACAACTCCTTTTGAACACAAAGAACAGTACCTTTCTGCCAAGTTACTTCGTAAGTGTACACTTGATGGTCGAAACTGCACAGAGTACGAAGGAATGTCTGTGAAAATGTCCAACGTATTTCAATCAAATATAACATCAGTAACATGACAGTACTTTCATTGAATCTGTTGAGACAGCTAGGAAAAGGAAAAAAGCATGATGAGAACTAGCTTTTTCGAGAACTCGGTATTTGTTTAATATTTGCAACATTCCATAATTCTATTGTAAGCTGTTATTAGGACACGAGTACTCAGTGCGGAAGTTGAATCATTATGTGATGTGTAAGAAGCCTTGCGTATTAAACCCTTACTCAGGTGCCACGCTGAGCCCAGTCTGGTCTAAGCAGAGTACATCATCTTCATTCTCTTGCTCAATATGCCGCAGGTTGTCATATAAAGCGTATAGAAATCATAATGAACATTTATCCGCAGATGTCCCAGACCAAGCTGCTCTGAGATCCACTACAGCATTTAAACTGAACATTTTGTCATTTATTTCGCCAAAGAATACAACAAACAATAAAGAACGAATATTAAAAAATCTTCACGCAACCGACTGTAAATATCTCGAAATCTCGCATGGCAGATGTAATTTATTTGCAGTTCCCATCTACTATCTTCGTTGTTGTATTTTGATATCTTCTGGCCTGGAGCAATCGCTTCTGTTTTCAATGTATTATTTTCAAATAACGTCTGCATAGTTTCGTGGCAAAGCAAACAGAGATAGCAAACCATAATCACTGAAGCTCTGTATACATCACGCACGTTTTACTTTATCTGAAAAGATATGAGCAAAAGCCAGAGGAGAATGGCTCTTTGTGTTTACGCCGCAGCGTAGCCCAACTTAAGGTGTACTTGCACACTTTCAAACATTTTACGTTACATAGGACTTTATCCACATGTCAGTGTACCTACAAAACTATAGAGTTTAGCTCTGTAAAAGTAAGTAGTTTTTGAAATCGGAAAGCCTGTAGAATTTGATTTTTTACTTAAACACTCTTGTCGTTGATTGCGGGGTCACAAGTTTGTAGGCCTCAATACTCACAACGTCACCAAGTGATGTGATGTCATAAACAGAGTGTACACTGAGCTCATCTGCAGAGAACAGGAAGTTATTACTGAGTCATGGTTTTTATGTATTCGATGGATACCGGGAATTTAGGAGAACAACTCGAATCAATGTTGGTATTTCTTCATTTTAGGATAGTTTTGAAATATTTGTGAAATATTTGGAATTGACAGTAGATAAGATTTTTCTATTGAATTTTCAGTTTTAAATTTTTCAACAAACACGACTTATCATTTTAGTAAACAAAATTCACTTTGACAAAATTTGGCAGTCTTACCAAGGCCTAATTGACGTACACCTATTCAATGTTTCAGCGATTTACTGTTAGGGAATACAAAGACACGGCTTTGGATTTTGCATATGTTTTGTTTCGATGAATGCAAGAAATTATGTTTTATAGTTTTTAGCCGTCTGATGGGGGTAAACTTGGGTCCATTCACTTAAAACCTAGAAGAATTTATGAAAATATTGCAATGAATGTCATGGACGATTGCTTTCGTGGTAGTTTCATTGTGGGTTTTCCTATGGAGATGCCTCACAAGACATGAATAACTTGTCATTTAAATACAGAGTGAACGTGCATAGCATACTGAAGATATACACAACACAGTTTCGAAGAAGAAAGCACGTTCGCGATCAAAAATCAACTTCTAGTCAGTGGTCGCTAAACGTACGTGAACGTTTGGCGAAATAAGTTTGCCTCAGTATACTGAAGAATTTGCGTCGCTAAATTGGTGCGTCGTCGGTAATGTCTTGGCCTCTGAATCCTACAGTTGGCCTATGTCACCGATTAATGCCGGTAGTTCATGGGCGGCGCAGCACAGAAAAAAGTGGGGGACTATGGCCCCCAGCACTCTTGTGGTACACCGCGGCCCATAGACCATGGGATGCCGGAGCCGACTGAAAAAAAGTGGGGGCTATAGCCCCCAGCCCCCTATTTGTGCACGGCCGCCCATGTAGTTCCGTGGCTCTGCGCCTCGCAACTCGTGTTGAGTTCTCCTCCCCAATCCTACCTATCCCGGGTGATATGCAGTGTTGACTTTCACTGTAATTCCTTGTCTAAAAGTCCAACAAATACAAGTTACTTAAGTTAGATTTTTGGACATACAGTTTCACTTACCATAACAAAATACTTTGGGGCTTCGTTTACCAGCCGACTTGCCATTTCAAAGGCGACAGTGAAACTTACGTTGGCCTAAATAAACCCTTGCACACCTCACCGGATTCTGTGCCGCTATGCAGTATTACGCATGACTCAGTATTGTCTGAGGAACTTGTATAAACGGTGTTCTCTTACATTCCTTTTACAAAGTACACAACACGCTCGCTGTCTTACAATGCTCAGGCATCCGCTGTCTCGCTGAGAAGGCGCGATAGTTTGACAGAAGTAGGCAGATAGTAGCCACAGAGGTTATCCAGCCAGCAGACATCAAGTTGTTTTTAGCCCTTGCTGAAATAACTGATAATGAAAATAATAATGACAGTGTTCATAATAATAATAATAATAATAATAATAATAATAACACTAATAATAATAATAATGATAATAACAATATTGGTAATAGTGACAAATTTTGGTCACAGGATTTATTGCACTGAGTGTATTAGTCACCGGCTACAGCTAGTCAGTTACAACTTGGTCCTCTCATACAAAAGACACATGTTTCACTGACGTGGGCACAAACAATACCAAGTGAAGAGTACAAAGCAATCAGCTATGCGGGCCCCATGGACTCAGAGCAGCTAGGGGACCTCTATTCAATGGTCTAGCAGTGTGGGTCTTTTGGGATTTGAACCAGTGCGTGGTCGTCGGAGGCAGGAACCCTACCAATGGATATGCGTTGGATAACAGTGGGAAACTTATTGGACTACCCTCACTATTCAATAAATCGATGTTGTCTGTGATGTGCCTTTTCGTTCAGAAGATCGGGATGGGCTAACATCGCAGATCATGTTCATTACGGCGTTTTCCCTTGCTCAAAATTTGTTCGATTCTATAGCCTAACAACAAGTAACCAATATCTTACACGACTGAATTAATTCCATTCTGGCATTCATGCTGGTTGGAGGGCCAGTTCTCTTTTGTTCGATACGGCTCTAATATCTTCAAAAAGATCGTATCTAGTCTGACTGGCCGGGCTGTGCTGTTAAAAATAAAAGTTAGGTTATAACATATTTGAACATAACCCAAAAGCATTTCTGAAATCCTCGTCTAATGGTGATCATGTTTAATTTTGAATTGCCAAAATAACCGATAACTTTCTTTCTGAATGTACCAATTCGCTCTGGGTTTGATGGTGTTCACACGTGGCCTCAGTGTCATAATGAGCCTGGTAGATAATTGGCCTGCCTGTTGCCATAACAGACAAAAGACTTTGCTAGGCAGTTAACAAAGAAGCTAGATGTTATCACATGCTGAGAACCCCCTTCCGGCACGGCGTCCGAAGTCTGGTAAGTCACTGATCGGTAAAACGCTGTCATGTTTATTGGATCCTAGAATAAAAAAGGAATTTCTGTTAAGGAAATACTTCTTGAAAATAATTTCATGGTGTGCGATTCTCTGTATTCTATTTGAAATGAGTGAACGTAAAGACTCAATTTTTCATCAGGGCACTTCAACCACACAGGCCAACTCAAGGCCTTCTGTGACCGTAGACGTCAACCTAAGAAAAGATTCTAAAGCCTAGCTATGTCATTTAATGCGGCTGTTTCGGGCATGTTCTTATTATTATTCCTGGAAGATTTGTTAAAATGCTATTGTTGTCAGCTTTGGCTATCTTACAGTCAGTGAGCACCACTGGCACGCAAATGAATACGTGTAGGCCGCCTAGTATGACAAAGTGGTTGTCACGGTGTCGTAAACATAGGTTTGAAGCTTATCAGCAGTCCGACTCTCTGCTAAAGTAAACAGTTAAGTGAACGGCCAGTTTCTTACTCCATGCGCAAATGAAACTGTTTTCAGCTAATTATATAGCTGGATCATGATTTTGCCTTTTATTTGTTTATTCACCCACTCTGAGAGCACAACGCAAATGTTTCATGCTACCCGATAGATGGCAGCCCAAGTACATCTGCCTCCCATTCAGTAACGCTAGGGCCTCACTAAAAAGCAAGACTTCGCGAGATTACGTGATATATAGCTGTTTATTTTGAAAGAAATCACGTGACTTTGGCGAGATTTTAGCTAGGTCCTAGCGTTACTTAACCCACGCCTGGTTGCGTCTTATGTAACTTTTACCGGTCATGTGAACGTTTGAGAAGGTCGCACACAAAGGAGATCGGGCCAACGCAAAAAGGGGATAGGATGCCGGACCTTGCGAAACTAGGAAAAAATCTCTTGAAGTGTGTCGCTACTGGGGAGGTAAATTGTTCAACTAACTGTGGCGCTGTTAACGTTATTCTCGCCTCGACAGTCATAGATAGCCTTGGGCTTGGACCTAAAGCTGTATATTAAACAACATGTATCTATATAGTCGTCCCAATTGGGTGTAGCGGTCCCATTTGAAACCACCATAACTTCCTTAATTTTAACCTAGAATCATGGTTTTAGCATCCACGTGTTCACAAGACGTATAGAAATTTTCTGTAGTGTTACGTTTACTATATCTTGTCTACTTTTTTAATTAATTTACTTCAAAGTTAAAGGCTTTTTGCCGACTTGATCGCCAGTTAGCCGATAAGTGACGTCAACGGGATGTCTGACACCTACCGGCGATTGTGTCTATCCATTTACAAGGTAAGGAAAGTTCGTTGGTTCCCTGCCTGCCACAAGCATACAGGGGCGGTAGCACATCCCCACAAAAAGTTACTCATTTCAAAATACAGCAAATAAAATCAAATGAACCATATATATGGGAACATGGGGTTATAATTAACACATACCATGCCTCTGGATACAACAATTTAGTCAGGAAAACTTGAACAAATTGATTAAAATCTGTAGCGGTTTGCTCGAGTTTTTCTTACCAGATGCCATTTTGAGGAAGTTACGTGAAATCATGCTGGTTGTTGAAGAAAAAGGCTAAGGGACACAAATCTTACAAATTTCACCCGATACCTTCTCCTGCTTGCAAGTGTCATGCGCTGGCATCACGCGCTTCGCTCAGTCTCGCGCTAGCCTTTCCCTAACTCACGTGACTCCGAGTTGATATACTTTGTGGTTATCACGCGCGGTGAAAAAGTTAACGGCAACTAAAAAAGTGGAGTTGCAATTCTTCGCCAAAGTCAACTTAATTCTCACAGCTATTAAGCTTCATCGAAGATATAGATGAGGTCAATTCCATTTGTGATGGATGTACAATCACAGAACATTTTGATCAATTGTGAAAAAAATGTTCGTCCTTGGAAAATAATTAATACATCACTTGATAGGTCTCACTGATAGCTTTCAAAGCATGTATCAACTTTTCCCCTATCTTTTAATGTGACTGAGAAAATTGCCTTTAATGGGGTATGATGGACGTACGCAGGGAATTCGATTTTTTTTAAATTTAACGTTAATTTTCTGTGAGTTGCATTAAGTTACAATTTTTTGTTTTATATGATGATATAGTTGAATGTTTGTAAAGTATGCAACACTAATTTTTTTGATGATATCTTTCAAGAAATTTTTGTCAGACATCTCTATATAAGTTGAGTTAGTGTGACGGACGTATGTGATGTACGTACCGTCTGAATTTTTAGTATTGAATTGTTTGTTGTGACCAAGATATCAACTTAAAGGAGCATGCCACCCAAAAAACAACCTAATTTGTATCAATTCAGATCGAGTAGTTCTACTCCACAACGACACGTACGGTTGCGTTACCTGACACCTGACGGCAGACGGAGGTGTTGAAATTATCTAATGACGTCATCGGTTTCACACGCAGTCTGCTCAGCAGTTCACAACACTGGTTACTGGTGTCAGCTTATCCCTTGAAGTCATCATTTAACACCAATAAATCATCAAACTTCGATGTAAAACCCTTAAAATACACCGAGTTCTTATAAAAACATGTTGTTTTATTTCGCTCTTACGGATTTATTGGTATTTGGGCACATCATAGCCTACAAAGTTCGGCAGGCCAATCGGGTCTGTAGCAGGAGTTTGGGGTCTGTTTGGAGATAATTTCGAAGTATTTTCCGTGAGATACAGACATGAGAACCTAGATCTGTGTTGTTTTAGACTTCCGATTTTTTGAGTTCTAAACACAAAACACTTGTGAGCCTGGCCAGTGGCTAGGAGCCCGATCAGGCCCGTCGCGGCCGGCCGGATGGACTCGTTATCCCCGCCAGTGGCTCGGAAACAGACATCACGAACTTAAACCAGCAAAATTTCAGTGGAAACTAAACTTCCAGCCAAGAAAATACTATATAAGTGAGCCAAAGTAATGTGCACCTGATTATGTTGGTGAATTAGCCACGAAACTGCAAATCTACTTACTCGTTGGGGATCGCGAATTCTTTCCGCTTTGGCCACAGCACCGTCAGGGCAGAAATTGTACATTAACAATCATTATTTGAGTAATGTTAATGTAAATAAAGATTCCCCTAAAACCTGGCCGTGGGATGGAGATCGAGTTGTTTCACAACAGTTTCTGCCAGCAAACACGAAATTAGCATGAGCTCACATGGCCTAGGTGTCCCGTCAATTAGTTTTATTGCACCTAAAGCCGGGTAATGCAGTGTTTTATTCATTGTTGGCTTTTCAAATCCTTTGCACTCACGAACACTCCAAAGGCATTACAAATTGCATCTAATGAGACAGACTTCGTTTCAGTTTTATTGGTTAGGGTGAGAATAATACATTTTGAAACAGAACGCTCAGTAATAAACGCCAACATGGCAACTCGCAATCCCGACTTAAGACGAGCTAAAGCTCTTCAGTCCCAAATTCGCAGGTTGGATCGTTAAGTTTTACAGGCTATCAATTCGAACAGGAATACAGTGATGAAGAAATACTAGAGAGGCTCCGTGAACAAGCTCAGACAACGGAACGTATGGAGTTATTTGGTAAGCCGGCATTCGTCAGGCGCTGGGACGTCTGCAGGCCACAGACACGGAGATGTTTCATGACCTCATACTTGCTATTTACAGCGTACATTTCTTTCTTAACTACCATGAGCCACTTCCTAAGCATTTCGGACTCTCGAGGAAGTAAAAAAAAACGATATACCCGCTTTCCTCGCAGCTGCTTAGTTCGGACGAGCGGGAACGATGCACGGCAATATAGCGGTATTCACTTTGCATATGAACCACTGACGTCACTAGCATGGTTTCTCACCTTCCTCACAGGTTAACGCGACACCTCTTGGCAAGGTAAGGTCGACGTATGTGAGGCGATGTGGATATAGACCGATTAAGACGGCAAAAAAGACTAATTAAATCAGGTGGCATTCTCCTTTAAAATGATTCAAGCTTTTGCAGTATTTAAGCTATATTTGTCTTTTGTTACTAATTCAATGTTTTTTTACTTAAAATGTACCGATTGACCTTTCATACAAAATCATCACAGGTAGGCCTATGCTAGGAATATACTCTAGGATTTTAACTTTTCAATACTTTAAAATAAAGGTATAAGACAACCACCTAAAATCTTCGCCTCCCTTTGAAGATGGTAAGCCATTTTGGTGGAAATCATTTTGTATTTGACAACCACTAGTTACCTGTTTTTATGTGTTAAATAGAATACTAAATTCAAAACCAATAAGTAAATGTGACTGTCAAAATATAAAATCTGAAATAAAATTTTAAAACATTACTAACCACTGTCATAAAAACACATTTTTTTAAAATTAGAACTCGCCCTAAGCTAGCATAAAATTATTCTGTGGACCATGCTGTTGATGGTTCTGATGAATGACATGTAAGTAATAATCATGGTTTTTTTAAAAAGTATTAGTAACAGGACTTCAGTATCTTCTTAAAACAAAGTGTGTACCATGATTTAGTAGACAACATTTACTTTTGGCATTCATATTCAAATCACCTGTGCTGTCTGTGGAAGCAAGACATTTTTTAATTACCGGGTAATTGCATTTAGGATTATGATTTAGGAATATGTAGAACTAACTTATCAGGTGTTGGTTTCTATTTAGTGATTAGCGTGATTAAGTTTTCATCCAGCTCTTTATCTCATGCCTTCTTTCAAGTTTAAGGAGAGGCTGCTTTAAATAATGTCACATCACAGTACGCACAAGTACAATTATGACTTTCTTGATCCACGATGGCATTTTTTCGAGTTTCAAAGAACATTTGGGCAGGTATTTATTCTTCTCCCAGTTGCATCTGTTCTTTCGGTGGTCTCGAACAATTTCCTCTATCGTTTCTAAACACCGATTTAATCTCCTGGAAGCTCAGCAGAAAAAAAATTAGTCTAATTCTTAAAAAAATTAAGGGATCCAAAATACGCTAGATGTGACAATGTAATCATTTGCTTTGAATCATTTCATGCAAGCCACGCAATGACCCAATACACTGAAAAACACAAAAGGGTGAATACAATCAGTGGGGCTGTGACAAAAATGACCAATAAAATAGGTGAAAGGTTCCTACTGCTTAAAAATACCCAGTATACAATGAAGGCTTTTTCAACATGCAACACAGCATAGCAGGTCAGAGTAGAAATAAGAATCTGATGTTGAATCCAGTGCAGTAGCAACTTGAAATGAATTCTTTTAGGTCTCTAGTTATTTATACTCTATAGCACCTTAGGAAATCTTTTGTATGAAGAATTTTGCATCTTGGATTTCCCAAAAGCTAAGCATTTCTTTACAAACACGGGGTAACAACAGATAAACAATAAATTCATTAAATTAGCATTTTGTTTTGTTTACATTTTATAATGTGGTCCAACTGTCTGATTTTAATGAGTTGTATAACTTTTCTGCAAATACTTTTGAAATTGAAAAATCCAATGCATTTAGTTTAAATCTGTAGCAACTTATTCACATAATTTTAAAGCTGCCTTTGTAATATTGCATTGTTTTAAATTTCTTAGGTTTATGATACATTTTAACTTCTGCAAGTTTAGAAAGTAAAAATATGTCCTAAGTTTATTTTTATTTGCTGAAAAATTGTTATTTCATGGGTGTGACGGACATACTTGATGGACGTACAAATTTACTGTACGTCTTTCATGCAATGTCTGACTTAACGAATTATCCCTGGGATCTAAAATTTTGGTCAATAGTATTGAGTAACAAGTTAAAAGAGAATAAATTTAATTTTGATTGAAAACTTTTAATGTAACTAAATTTTTTAACACTTTTTGGGATGGACATACGGCACCATGATATCTAGGAGCTGACCTTTGACCCCAAGAGGTCGATGATGTGCAAAATCCCGGCCACTGGCGGACATTATGGACCATGGTAGACAATAACCATCGTCATGCTGGCGCAGCAGAGAAGATGGTCATTGCGGGCATGTACATGCAATAAACAAATATGGCAAGATATGACAGTTTGGTCAGCAAAAAAGCAATGGTGCTTTTTGCACTGCCTATTGCTGCAGCAACGGTTAAATGAAAATTCACAACTTGCATTTTTTTTTGCTTCCCCACTGATTAACATAGATGGAGTTCATGATTGAAACAAAGGATGTTTTGCGCGAAACTGTCACCAGTCAGCCATGCAGTGATGGGCTGGGTGAAACTGTTCCCTGTATTTGATCGCTTATGTAGAAAATTATTGTAGTTGCATGATTTTGTGAACTACTGATTAATTTATTCTATGCACACATGATGCTTCTATTAGAAGTAGTTAAACTACTTTCTTTCATTTCTTTCTGCAGTCTTAAGACATTCATATCTAAAAGATAATTCAACAAAGTGTGACATAGACATACCGGTATATGTCAGAGATGCATGCATCGCTCTTTGTGTAATTTTGACTGCAGTTCGAGGTGCACATTTGTTTTCTATAAAATAGGAGAACTAGTAAAACTAAAATGACAAGCGTCGGTACTAAAATATATTAAAGTATCCCCACGTATCGAGCGATGCGCTCTTTCTCAAGGGTGTGCTACAGACTACTGAATACATGTCACAGGATAGATCTAAAATAAAATGGCACAGGGGGCCACATAGTGGCATACAATAAACGTGTGTTCATAGTGTTCACGTTTATTGTATGTCCTTTAAAATTGGTGGTCAAATCACTTCAAGGTAAGTAATTGGGAAAAGTACCCACTAAACACCAATTCAATACATTAAATTAAGTGCTGAATTTTTTATGTTAGGCCTTTATGGAAACATCTTCAAACTTTGCTGAAAAATCTGTAAATCTGGTGTCCAATTCCGATAATACACTGTGTGATAGCCATTATCATCAGTATGAACTACTTTAAAACTGGCATGGTCCTTGCATACTCATTTTTGAAGGTTTCAAGGAATAAATATCTAAAGGGAAAAACGTGACAGCTTTATCTGACTCTGGAAAAATTTTTGCTACCACTACAAACGATGGCCTGTTTCTTTACCCTGTAACTGGATACACACAATTGCTGGTAGGTGTCAGGTATCCCAATGTCGTCACTGAACAGTTAAATGACTGGTGATATAATGTCGGCAAAAAAACTAAGTTCAAAGTCAATTAATTAAAAAATTGAGTGAAGGCATGGCAAAACTAACACCACAGAACACTTTCTATATGTCTTGTGAACATGTGGATGCTAAAACCATGATTCTAGGTTAAAAATTAAAGAAGTTATGGTGGTTTAAAGTGACACCGTTACTTCAGACTCGTGCAAGTCCTTGTACAGCTAGGTGACTGACTAGGGCCTGGATAGATCTGCAGACCTTTAGCCTTGCTAGACATGGGCTATTGCATAGCACTGTATGATCTGCAGACCTTTAGCCTTGCTAGACATGGGCTATTGCATAGCACTGTATGATGGTGTTTTGTCACATGCTGCAGACTTTACTTTCAGCCATGATATTCAACCAGTTGGATGGCCATTTCATTCCACACGTGGCCACTTTCTCTCTGCTGTACTTTCACTGCTCACTGCATTGGTAGTCAGACACCATGAAGCATAGGCTACTTCCAGATTTAATTTTGGTATTCTAGGTGTCAATACTATAGCAACTGTGATGGTAGTCCTTACAGTCTATGTCAGAACAAGAGTATCTACTATACCACGATATCAGCCTCGAATAGCCAATACAACCGTTCAAGAACCCATTCAGTTATTTAACGGCGTTAAATAATATTTTGGCGGGAAACTGAGGCCGGCTTCAAACCCGGTCCGCAAGAGTTTCGGTCCGTCGACTTTACCACTTCACCACTCAGCGGCTGACGTCATCGAACGTGAATAGAATACTTACTCTGGAGTTCCGAATAATATTGTAGAGACAGCAATAATAGTATAGACTGGAAAATTTCAAGATTTTTAAAAATGCTAGAGACTCTAATAATAGGATAGGCCCAACATCTTTGCAACTAGAAAAGTTGAATAATAGTATAGAATGGAATAATGGTATAGGCGGCAAATTTGTGGAAATTTAAACATAGTATAGACTGGAATAATGATATTGATTACAAATTTAGGTAAAGTCTAATAATGATATTGAAGGGAATAATAATAATGATGCTAAACAGCAAATTCTAGGGAATATTGGTATAGATGGGAAATATGTGGAAAATTAAAAATAGTATAGACTGGAATAATGGTTACAAATTTGTGTAAAATCTAGTAACGGAAGATCGAAATGATAGGAAGTGCAAAATCAAATAATAATATAGATGGGAATAATTATAGTGCAAAGAAGCAAATTCTGTCTGACTTACCACCGCTTTAAGTAATTGTTTCAAAGAAAAACTTGTAAACTGAACATTAGCATAGTTAAATTATTGCAGTGGTGTATCCACACATGCCATAACATAGTACAGTGAAGTGGAAAAACAGTGTCATTGCTAAAACAAAGACCATTCATTTATTCAATAACTTCAAATGGAAGTCTATATAGACGTGTTTCAAACAGTACGCGGAATCATTTTACTCAAAAAAGAATGTGACATTCGTATTAGAGATGCCAAAGTTGACTTAGTACAAAACCTATAACAATGAGGTAAAGATTTCAGCAGCAATGTCCAGTCTTCCATGAAGCCGACAGTCTGAATAAGGACAATAAAGAGTCTTGGTAAAACAAGTCGCATTTTTATTATACATTTTCCTGACAGTCGAGCCTTTGTTTTCTCTCAATCTCTTGTCTTGCACAATGTTCTTACTCAATACCCTCATAATGTTACTCAGAATTCGACGTCAAAAAGTCGGTACATCCAAAATTTTACACGGCCAAAAATTGAGATTTCTTGCAGAATTGCCCAACATTCGAGTCCACGACCGCGACTATGTCCACCATCTTGAGTATCTAATTAGGTATAAACAAACCGATTCACATGCGTTTTTCCATTTATTTGGACAGGAGAGCAAGTAGAAATCAATTTCAATAGGTACCGACTAGATTGTCGAACATTAGCAACTATGTTATTTTCAAGATTGTCACAAGTGCATTCTTCCTGTTCATAAAACAATCTATTCTCAAGTTTGGAGCGAATTGTAAAAATGCTGGCGATGGCAATGTTGTCGGCAACTTGTTGATTGAAAGGATCGGCACCGTTCATTAATTACACGGGTATTTACGCTTTGTGGACTGGTCGCGTTATCACCGCGGTCCGTATCTATAGTTGGATTATTTGTCGTACCAGCATCTGAATCAATGTCTGTCTCTGGAACATCTCTCGGTTTGTAAAATAATCCTCGAATTCTTTAGGCCTTTGTGCTGCAGAGGACATGATTAAGTACTATGCAGAATGCGCATGTCAATAATGACGGAAACAGCAGATAACACTGGCTGTGGAAAATCTCGAAATTACTCCTCCCAGAAACACAAACTTTGGGGACAGACACAGTGAAGAGTTGTAACGGCTTGCCCATTTTTCACAGGGTGCAATCATAAATATTGGATCACCCAAAGAAACTCGTCGAAAGCGTTTTTATTCATATGTATGGTTAGCTGCCGGTAACACCGATCTGTGTCACGGGGTGCGCGGAATATTGAAAAATGCACTTTTTGAGCATTGAATTTCTCATTTCTGAAATTACTGATAGCCTATTTCTTTGAGCTACTGCCAACCAGACGTTAATATTGAGAAAGTGGTCATCATTTCAAGCTTTTTTAAATTTTGCCAACCCTTTCTTGATTTTGACCGATCCTGTCGAACCTGTCAAAAATAACATTCTGGCCGTCCCACAGAAGACCTCTGCGTAAACCCTTGCTTGGGAGTCCGATTATTTTACGCTTTGAAACATGCAGTTGTATATTTTAGCAAATAAACTCTTTCAATGTGTATGACATGTGACTTCCGTGTGTAACACGGAGTCGTATATAACTCTTCTAAATTACAAACTCTGAACTGAGTGTCTCGTGGTCTAGAGGTTTAGAGCGAATTCGATCGTCTTATGACCAAAGTACGATACCCGCTATCAACAGCAAAGTTTTTGTGTAACAAATTTGTATTGAATGAAACAAAAATTGTGAACTTGCTGAATCAAATAACCGTGGAGAGTGGAAAAAGGTTTGTAAATTAATAAACGTAGAGACCCGAATAAGCTTCATATAGATCGGAAAACGAGTTTGAAAAAAATAATCGTATAGATACGGCTATTCGGAAGTCGAGAGTAAATGAGCACGTGCAATAATCTCATGTCCAACAAACAATATTGTACTGACATTTATATGCTATGAAATATGAGACCCATAATTTTAAGACATCTTTAATTCTGTAAAATTCATCTGCCGTTTTCTCTCACTTTTAAACCATTGATCTCCGGTTTGTATGCGATTAACATGTCATTGGGATCCTTCAACTTCGACACATTATACTTAATAATCATTGGTAACCTAAGCAGATGATATTTTCATGGTGGAAGCTTCTAAAGCATGAATAGATGTAGCAAGCAAGACCAGTGGTTTAAGAATTATTTTACAAATTTACTTTTCTATTTTGTTTCAATTTTTATTTGATTTTAAGTAAAATCATCATTTCAACAAAAAAACCTCTGTGTTTGTTAAAAGGTCACGAACTCCAACCCAGGTTTCTGACATAGAAAGTAGTTACAAAAGCCGAGGCGAGTCGAGGAAGGTATATCGATTCATTGCAATGTTTATCTTCAATATGTTGCATTAATAAATAATTTCACGTTCTCAGTCATTATCCCACTTATCTAAGGTGTCCTTTACTTTACAATAGTTGACACGTATCAGCTGACATGGAACGAGTTGTTTCAGTGCAAGTACGTGTGTAAACAGAACTGACACAAAGGAAATTGACACCATGGTGACAGCTTTTGCCACCTGTTGGTGAAGTAGAGCAATTTGTGCTTGATCATCTTGCTCCGTGTCAATTATATGTCTAAACGCGAATTTAGGGTAAGGCGGAAAGAATCATCCCTACTGCACTTATGCAATGACCTACATACGGGTTGTCTGTCTCTGCAACTCCCGCTATTTGAAAACCTGCGCATGTACGTTCCACTCTCCAGCCTACAACTTCTGTCTTGCTACAGTTAGTGAATTGTGTATGTCAAGGGCTGCTTGATACTGAGCAATTTGCTCTGTGTCAGTTGCACTGGACCAAACGTTGATGTCTAAACAGGATTTAGAGCCGTCATAGATTTTGGAGAATTATCACCCTTGGGCAATAATTCTCCAAAATTCACTCGGGCTCTAGATTATGGAGGGATAACGACTCCGCCATGTAATAATCTATATAATTATTTGGTGTGAGGGCTGCTGATGAATTGCCAGTGGCTATAAAAATGCCAGTGCCTTGTTGCAGAAGAATCGTAAGACACTTTGTCACTGCTAGAGAGCCTACTGAGTAATAATCATGAACAAGGTTATTCATTAGTTGATTTGTGTGATCTGATATGATGTCTTTGGTTGTACCAGTTGAGGGTAAGTAGGGCCTACATGTTGGGACAACACAGGATGGTAATATGATGAGTTACAAATAAGCTGAGACCCAATTTTATGGCGGTAAGTGGTCTAAATCAAAAGTTCACTTCTTGAATGGAACGTGGGTTTATATTTTGTTCCGAGTCATAGACCTAATTCATGCCGACAGGAGGCGCGTTCCAAAACGAGGCTCGCTATGATAGCTTTGTTGGCTTATCGGCATACTGGTTGTTTCCTGCTTTGCTCAACGGCTAGAAAAAATACGGACTCTCAACTGTCTGTTTTACAATCCCTAAAGACGTTGAGATTTGAAAGCGTTGGGTCGTTGCCATACGCCGTGACGAAGAAAAATATCAGTGTCCATGTAAAATTTATAAATGTTAAGTTTCAAAAAGTTAGATCATATTTTGTCGTATCTTGGTTGTGGAGCATCATAGCAACGACCTGAGAATCTTCGGCCAGCCAGGCTGTGTTTTCATGACTACAGGTTGAAACATAATGCATTTTTGTTTCCAAAAAGGACAGGGCCCCAATCCCTCGATTTTGGGGCCAAATATCGGCCCTATTCCCCTCTCAAAGATATTGAAAAATCCCCGAAATACCCTCCAGGAGGCCAAAAAATTTGCCTAGCGATTGAAGTTCTCTCCGAAATTCATATCACATGTAACCACACATACAAGTGACAATTTGACAGCACAAAATGCTACTTCAAGTTGAGACAGAGCCAGTGAGAGCTTGCAACAGGGCGTTGGTGCTACTGATATAATCAGAAGGTAGATTTTCCCCTCACTCAATCCTCAGCGAAAAATTCCCCTCTTAGGAGACACAGGCACCTTTCCCCTCAGATGAACAAGGCCCCTGAAAAAACATGATAACTATGCTTTGTGCAGTTAACTGAAACTGAGATCTAAAAAGAGGTCATACTTTGGACGAACGAATTAGGTGATTTAATTTTAAAATTCAACTTGGTCCAGATTGATATTTGAGACCTAACACATAAAATAGATGTAATAATTATTAAAACCAAGAAATCAGAATTGATGGTCAAATAATTATCAATGTGTGCAAGCTGGGAGTAACTGTTCGTAGGTGGAAGGGAGTGAATGAGAACCTGGATATAATGTGAAAGTGATTTCTGGGGCTCTGCTTCTTTTTATTTTTCTTTTAATTTAAAAAATGGTCAAGTAAATTTTTACTTTTAATTACAAGCCTGGTTTTTTATTTTAATAAAAATATATTTAATAACAGATATTCTTTCAGATGAATGACTAATCAACTGTTAGTCCCGGTAGTCTCTACCTCACCAGGACCTAGGCTATGCTTGATGTTAATATTCTTGATCAACAAATTAAACCAGATGTGACTAATTGCACATGACAGCAAAATGCCATGAACCACCCCTTTCGAATGTATCTTCAACTCGTTAACAATACAAGCAGATGACATGGTTCATGTAGAAAGCATATTTATTAACAGTTTACAAAAAGAAATGTAACCCTGCATTCAGCATTATACCTAATCCGTAACATGACGATCGCCGCAGTTTGGTCTTATTTACTTTTCATGTTTCGAACATCGTTTTCCGAAACAAAAACTCATGCCCTTTGGTCGGACACCTCTTTGGTGCAATGACTTGTTCTCCAATGTATTTTGCTACATCTCTGTGGTTAATTATCAACACATTTTTAAGGTTTAATATCCAGGTTGGACTGGAAAGACCGGCCATTTAACTCACACAATGTCAACTTCTGCTTTGTTTATCGCAGTGAGCCTCGCTTTGCATTTTAATGTCCGCCGCGTGAATTAGGTCTAATGCATGGCATTAAATGTACTGGCTGGCCAATCAAGTGCTTAGAGATGTTTTTGGCTGCAATAAAAAGGAAAATTATCAATTAAATTATGATTTTTAAGTTAAGCGTTTTAAGAAAACCGTAGGCTTTTGTAAAAGCTGTGATATTAGTTTATTGGGCAGAATAGATGTAAAAACTTTTACCTTATTTAAGATTATTTATGTCATCAATAATTTGGGTATGGATACTGTTCTTAGAGAAGAGATCAATTCTCTGGAAAAATAAGACTCTTAGGGTGAGGAGAGTAAATACCAGTGCAAATTGTGGCTTTGACGGTACCATATAGTTGACTATAACTCATTGTTGGTTAGCTGTATTCAGCATTATGTACCATATAGTTGACTATAACTAATTGTTGGTTAGCTGTATTCAGCATTATGTACCATATAGTTGACTATAACTCATTGTTAGTTAGCTGTATTCAGCATTATGTACCATATAGTTGACTATAACTCATTGTTGGTTAGCTGTATTCAGCATTGTGTACCATATAGTTGACTATAGCTCATTGTTAGTTAGCTGTATTCAGCATTATGTACCATATAGTTGACTATAACTCAATGTTGGTTAGCTGTATTCAGCATTGTGTACCATATACTTGACTATAACTCATTGTTGGTTAGCTGTATTCAGCATTATGTAGACGAAGAGAACAAATACTGGAAAGCCTTAGTTTCCAAATTAGCTTTTTAGGAGGTATGGGTGTGCATTACTTTTTAAATCGAATTTTTCGGCCAAGTTGTTGCCTTTGAATGATACCGCCCACTTGTATTGTGACTTGTTGAATGCATGGGTAAATTTTAAAATTGTCTTACACAGCGACTTTGATATTATTAGCCATGTAGTATGGAACAATAGAAATATTTTGAATGATTGCAAATCTGTGTTTTTCCATGGGTCCTACAAAGGTGGTGTAGTTTATGTAAAATATGTATCAGATAAACAATTTTTTTGTTGGGAAGTTATCAAAGATGCAAATTACGGAGGTGGTTATATTGCTATGCTTTGATGAAGGCATTTAAATTAAGTTACTTAATAGAACGAACTCTTCTAAGACAAATTCAATGGACAACTTTCATTACAGCCAGATTTGTGCATAATCAACTAAAAATTATTTTTATATAAAATGATTTCACAACCTGTTGTAGGTCACAGATTAAGTAATATTTATTGAAAGCAACAAATTGGAAAGATTTATGCATTGCCATTCAGACTTGTACTCCTTCCAAAGTTAAAACTTTTAAATATTATTATGTGCAAAAAGTTGAGATGATAGTTGTTTGTCTTGTAATGCTATTGAAACTTTTGATCATTTGTTTTGTGTTTGTTCACTTGTACAGGTGCTGTGGTCCAAAGTTCAAGCTTTGTTAAGTAGTGTAACTGAACAAAGCATAGATTTATTAAAGTCTAACTTTTCAAACAACTGTATTTTGGACCTAATTTGGAAGAGCTTAATAACTATACAAACTATGCCAGTACTTTATATTTCAGTCATCTTTGCAAGCCTACTATATTCCTTGTATTATTATATCAAAATTTGACAAAAGCTGATTAGCAGTTACAAAAAGACCTTGAATTTCACCTTTTGGGAGGCCTTCTGTAAGTACTTGCATGTATATTTACTTGCACATCTATAATTTGGAAACTAAAAGTAACTTGTTCATTAAGAAGGCGTGTGTGTGTGAATGTTATACCTTTTATATTGCCAGATAGTTATCATTTGCTGTTGCTTTCTTTCTTTTGGGAAATAATAAAAAAAACATGTTTATACTTATATTTTCATCTATTATTCTTTGTTTTGTAAATTCTCTTTAACAAGCATGGCTGTAAAGCTATCGTAAAAGGTTATCTGTCAGTGAGACATCACAGACCTACGTATGATTTTCAATCTGTTTCAGTCAGTTGCCTTGGAAACCCTTTGGAAAGACAAAGCCTGTGTGATCACATTCCTGCGTCGATTTGGATGACCCTTTTGTCGTCTTGCTGCTAAGGAACTTAGTACTCTGAGACCTCAGCTTGATGCTGCAAACGTACGATTTGTCGGCGTTGGCTTGGAGGAAGTAGGAGTGGAAGAATTTGTGGAGAAGAAATTTTTTGATGGAGGTTTGTGTAATATGTAACCATGTGTTAATTTGTAGTGAGTGCTAATCTGATAACTTTTTCTCCTATCCTACCCCTACCCTCACAGCAACCTATCAAATACGCAACACTTCAGCTATGGTGAGCGCCACGCATCATGGCATGCTTTAAAAGGGGACTGTAGTCAAAATAATGTTGCAGTTAATCGGTTCTAACATACAAATAAAACTCACATTTGCCTGACTTGCGTGCCAAACAAAAGCCAATTCGTATTCATGGTCAAAACACTGAATTCTGAAAGCCATCGCTGATTGGCTGATGTGTCAGTGACGTGAACGGCGGGGTATCGGCTGCTTTGCACATTCATTGCTTATGTCATATTTGAAGAGTTTACATCGTAATTTATTATTGTATCAATCGTCCTTATTTTTT
>NMRA01000467.1:73023-132460 GCA_002633005.1 Phoronis australis
CTGGCTGACTGGATGGCTAGAGTCCACATTGCCCTCGGCACAGTCACTGACACCAGTTACACCGGCAAATTTTCGTCTGACGATGACGATGACTAGGTATCACTTTGTGTTGCCTCGGCTCAAACAGGTATCCCTTGTGACCCGAAATTTCACACTAAAATTTCTTATTCCGACAATACAAAAAACGCTACTTGATTGCACGCTAACACAGGACAGTGACTTTGCCCCCGCCAAATACGTCACGAGACTAAGCAGCGCTCCAAGCCGGTAATTTTTTGAGCTTCGTTAGAGAACATAAGTTTAATTTTTGGTATTGAATTATTTGTGAAATTAATCAACAATTCATAGAAAACTATCCAGAATTTATTCAGAATAAAATACAGTTCCCTTTTAAGTCATCACAGGTTTGAAAGCTCATGTCTTGTTTATTTCATTCATCGCCACAAATAAAGGGTTTCATCTTTAAACGACATTCTTGAAAAACTTGTGGCAAAAGTTGATAAGTTGTTAATTTTGCTTCTCACTTTCAAGCATACGTGGCTGCATAATTTGATTCACCACTGACCTGCTTTTTTCAGAATTGTACATAGACGAAAAGAAAACATGCTATCAACAATTAGGTTATAAAAGGTAAGTTTTCCTCTTGAATAGCATTTTTTGCCTGAGAATCACGTGGGGTATGTAAGGTTTGCGATTAGGCTTCTATCGTAGTTATAGTTTCCTGGGCAATAGTCACATTGTCCCAGATTTTGAGAACCAGTTAGATGCCTGTTATTCAGCGGAAGAAACAGGTTCTCTAAACGCTCGACTCCTGTGACTGTCACTTTCTGAGACTATAATCAGAGTGGATTAAGAGTGAGATGTCTCTCCAAACTCAGTCTGTGTTAAAATATGACCTGTTTAATACAGTAAACTGCAGCTACTCAACAAAATTTGGTTTATTTCATCTGATGCTGAAAAAGTGAGGTATTTTAATGTTAACTAAGATTTTTCTGAACAATCAAATGACAATCACAAGGTTCCTTTACTGAACTGTAATTTTTCAATTGTTCCTCACCTGTTTTACTTCAGATTAGGATTTTTTGGAACAATTGGAGCGATTTTTGGCAAGAAGTCAAGAGAAGCAAATACAAAGGTGAGGTTCTAGAACGTTCTGTTTTTTGGCTAATTTTAAAGCAGTGGAAGAACTATTTTAATTGCAAGGTGTTTTATTGATATTTTATGAAGTGTACTAGTTGTTACATATTATATTGATATTTTATGAAGTGTACTAGTTGTTACATATTATATTGATATTTTATGAAGTGTACTAGTTGTTACATATTATATTGATATTTTATGAAGTGTACTAGTTGTTGCATATTATATTCAAATTGGGAAAATTTGTTGATGGACTCTTGCTTACTACCCTCATGCTTCCAAAATAATATGAATCCAGGGTCGAGGCTCTGCAAACAGAACTCTGCAGGCCATAACTGTGAATTCAATGACAGAGCTATGTACTAGAAACCAAGCA
Organism: Phoronis australis; assembly: GCA_002633005.1. Lineage (NCBI taxonomy): Eukaryota > Metazoa > Phoronida > Phoronidae > Phoronis > Phoronis australis. The sequence continues at coordinate 74,540 of NMRA01000467.1, forward strand.
AGGCCAGCGATCAGAAACTGCGCCCAAAGCTTCCGTGTCTCACACCCATGCTATAGTTTGGTTTCTGTGTTGTTTTTTAACCCTGACAGCCTTCCTTATTCATTACTCTAACTTAGTATCACCCCTTGTTAACTGAAATGTCTTCATTGAATGAAGTGTTTTCATTTAGCCATCAGACATTTTGAAAGGTTAAAAGCTGGTTCAATCCCACATTCCATCAATACTTTTGACAAGTTAGACCATTTACCACAATTCGTTCCTTATTCAGATGGTTTCTGTACTTGATAAGAAGTGACAGTTGACTATTGCCTGAGATCATGCTCAGCACATGAAATGACCAGCTATGACTAGTGATCATTTTATAAATATGTGATTACGTGTCAATTGATCTACTAGGTGTCAAATCTATGCACCTATCGGCCATTTTTGTCAATTATTTTCCTTTTTCGAATCAATTTTTGATGGGTGGCATTTTAATGCATGTGAGTATGTCTGTTTCAGTACTTAACGCAATTACTGAGTGGTTGAAACAGCTAACTCCATTTCAACAAATAAATCCACAGTTTGACAGTGTTTTCATATGTTAGACCCCATGTCACTAACATTGTTATTTTAATCAAATGTTCTGCACTCTTACTGTTTTAGTATCTGAATGCAATGCGTATTATTCAAGACAAAATCAGGGGTAATTTTGACAAATTTAGTGCACCCTATTGGCACCACTTAAATTTATCTGCCAATGACATAAGGTTCTAAAATTATTCGAGCATGACAAGCCAACATGCAGACATAGCTTCAAGCACTATTGAACTTCCAGTTCTATCCAAGCCCATGTGTCAACTCTGGCTGGAGTAAGGTGGATTTATAACAGTTCCTGCTTTAACAAATAACTAGGCTCGCGCTAGACACTCCGCCAGCTCACCATTGGCGTATTCTGAGCTGCACTGACGATGGTAGAGCTATGTCCATTCGCCAACTTGGCGAATGCTTTCGCAACTTGACAATAAAAATTTATTTCTGGAAATCCACTGGGCGTCGACTTACAGTCAGCTCAAATCAAGTCACACCACAAAGGACATTCTTACTTCTATTTGGAGCCCTAAAAACACCAAGCGAATGTCCCATTTTATGTCTGTCACTCTCTCTAAAATCACTCTTTTACCACAACGAAATGTTCAACTGTGTAGGGGGGGGGGCTCTGTGCTCTTGGTAATGGCGATGTCTTGCTTCATAGCTAGATCTCATGCAGGTGCTGCTGCCTGTCATCTGCAAGTGACAATTATAGCAAAACGACGAATAGAAGATTATTTTGATGGCAAACGCGACCCAGTCTCTCAATAACTTTTTACACTGACAACATGGTGTGAGCCAGTCCAACAGTATTGAATTACTGAACTGAGTGGAGCTGACCCAAACGTGTGATATGAACTCAAAGTTTAAATTTATTATTTTCATATTAAATGAATTTCTCCTAATTCATTACTAACATTACCTATTTTTAGCGCATAATTTGTCGTGTCAAATTTTGTTTAGACTTGACACTGACAGGTTTTCTTTTCAAGGAGTAAAAAGCACGGACGACGCCTGGAAGAAGGAGTTTGTTATATATTTTTAAATCAAAATATGTCAGCTCGTTAAATGTCACTAATATAAAAAGTTATTGAGAGACTAGGACGTGTTTGCATTTTGGCTGCGGCTGAAAGAAAGTAAATGTCATTTTGTTACTTAATGAGTTCTATGTTCAATACTTTGCACGATTTAGCTTTATTTTGCAAGTCACAAGAAGTTATAATAACGTTTTTGAACCTTAATATCTTGCTCATCAAAATGTGCTCGTGACTGGCAAAGCCTGTTGTAACCCGGGATTAGGGGGGGAATTCCTGCCAAAAAATTTTTAGCTTTTGCAGGTCTTGATAAAACCCATGATGGCTGACATCCCTTCCAACTTGTTATATGACCTTGGAATGTTGATCATTTGTTTTTTTTTTCTCAAGACAAACATTTTTTATACTATGTTCATGAAAAGGACCTGTGCATTAGATGAAAAATAAAAAGTTCGGTCTGTGTAGCAGTATTTTTATCCATTGCAGGGGTTGGGAAAAGAGAAAGTATTTGGCTAATAGTTTATGAAAATGGCTAAAAGTTTTCAGATGCGTTAGCCATTTTGGCTAATACCTTTAAAAGTTTCGTGAGTCTAGAATAATGTGTGATGGTTGCTTCCAACCATTTTATGGCAGGCAAAAGCTGAACAGTTGGGTGGAGACATGAAAGGAGATGGGTTTCAAAATGGCGGGACTCTTATTGTGTCTGCTGGTGAGTATAAGAAAATCTGTTGTGTGATGCATATCTAATGAAATCTTATACAGCATCAATCTGATTTTGAGTGTTCAACAAATGTTAGGTAGGAATTGTTGAGGTCTTGATTGATAGAGTTCTGGGGCCCATTATAACAAAAGTTGCCTGCTCATTCTTGGCTAAACCATAGTAACTTTCATGTTGTTTATGAAGGTGATCAGAACAACATTTTGCTCTGATAGGAAATACAATCATGTATTTGCAATGATATAGGTACAACCACATGAACGACAAATGAACACATGATCTTTGATAAATACAGAACCCTGTGTTCACAACAAATATAGCACTACTTGCAGATGTGTTGTTTTGTTTGACACCTAATGTCGGATTGCACAGTTTTTGCCTGTTATAAATATTTGGTAATGAGATTAAAGCATTACTGCGATCAAATAGTGTTGTTGTCAGACTTTTAGTTAGCTAATAATTATCTGTAATTGCAGCACCTCCTGCTTAGTTTTGTTCAGGTATGCAACATTTTTAATCTTGATCATATTTTAGCCATTTCTTAACCTGGATTCTTGTTGTTCAGATATTTATCTGCACTTTCTTGCATCCAAACTGTCAAAGTTCAATGTTTTCCTGTTTATTTTGAAAACTACAGTAATTGCAATCATATTGGCGATCTGCAGTGACTTGGCAGAGTTGTGTATTCTTACATTGCTTTGCACTTAGAACTCAGTCTGTATAAAGTGATATTAAGCAAAACATCTTTTGTGCGATCTAAAAATTTAAATTTTTGTCATATTGTTAGTCCTTGCTAAGAGTCAATATGGTTTTCAGGTGGAAAGGAAGTATTGTTGGAGTATGTACAAGAAAACGCTGCTGACCATGTTGAACTCAGCGCAGTCATAAAGGCACTGGGGTTGGTGGAGACTACTCCTAAAACTGAACCTGAAGAGGGAGCTACTGGAGTGTGTTCTGATGACTAGTACAGCATGGAGGTACTTAATTTTTACTGACGGAATGTTTAAAAGCACTCAGCTTGTTTACTGAACAAGACTTTTTGATTCGATGTTAATTGGCGAATCCAGTACCAGCATGTTTTTTTGCATCATTGTCTATTGCAACACCCCTGATGTTACAGAAAACTTCAAGCATACCAGCTTGGCAAAAAAGTGGTCAGTTCTTAGGAAAATGACACACTGGAGAATTTTTTTTCTCAAATTTCTCAATGAAAATAACATTTAAGATTTTTTGTCTATGATTAGCATGGTTTGTTCTGTGTGTTTTATAAAAGAATATAACTTGCCTTTATTATGCACCCACATATTTATATGTGGGTGCATATTGCTGTCATCTCTGTTCGGGTATGCTGCATATGTAGCAGTATCTCCAAAACCCTTGCAATATCTCATTGGAATTTGACTAGTGTATTCCTGTGTGGCTTATGACAGATAGCGATGAGTTTTGGACCGACCTAGACACTGTTGTGCCCCATAGTGGGAAGTTTAGTTTTTTTACGTTTGTCTCTGTATCTTCGGAGTTCCACAACATTTTTTAATGAAATTCGGCAAGTAGGCTTTTAATACGGAGGCGATGATGTCATCTCATTTTTGAACTTATTCAACTAATTTTACACCACCTTGTGGACATTTTTGTTATTTTTGCATCTGCCATGCTGCTCAAAGGATCATTGTACAAATTTACTGATGTGTTGCTGATAAGAAGGCAATTACTGACGTTGACTTTCTGACTGGTCTGACCTCTGTGTCACCCCTTGTGGTGATTTTGTTTCTTGCATATGCGGACGAATCTCCTTGAAGAAGCTTTGTAAAATTTGAAAGATTTACAGTATTCCTATGGAGCCATCAACAAATTGTAATTAGAATGGAACTGATCCAGATACCACTGTGCCCCCTAGTGGTAAATTTTTTAAATATGTTTTTCTATGTATCTTTGGAATTTGGCAAATAGGTTTCTATAAAGATGATAATGCATTCATATTCTTGGTGAGATATGTTGTTTTCTGCTCCACCTGGTGGCCAGTTTTGTTATTTTTGTGTCCCAGTTTTTGGTGACCACTTCCCTGTGTGCCATACTGCTTAAAGGATCATTATGAGAATTTACAGGATGTGTTCAAGTCCTGATGAGAAGACCATGACTGAAGTTCATTTTCGGACGTGTCTGACTTCTTTGTAGAGATTTTGTTTCTTTGTATTTGCAGCCAAATCTCTTTAACCCTTTGAAGGAGCTTCGTTAAATTTGAAAGATGTAATCCTATGGAACGTCGACGAATAGTAACAGGTGTCAAACTGATCCAAATACCACTATGCCCAGGGCTCGACGTTATTAAAATCGCCAGGTCGCATTTTGCGACCTAGCCAAAATCCCAGGTCGCATTTTCAAAATCCAGCTCGCATTCGTAAATGCCAGGTCGCAAAATTTTCCCGCCATTTTTACGCGCCAAAATAGATTTTTTAGATCATCGAGAAATTGCTCTTACTTGCAGCGTTAAATACTCACAAATTTCGGATCTCAAAATTGACTTCATTCATGCAGGTACGGCCTTACTGTTCTTCACGACCGCCATTGAAAGACTCTAGAGCGCAAGGCAAGTTGCCGACGTGAAAGTTGAATCAGTGCTCTCTAACTGACTTGTGCATTCGAGTAGCTAAACTTGCGATGTGAAAAGGGAGAAAATGCCCCTTGAAAAAGTATCCGGGATATTTTTAGATCTGGCCTGCTACTGGTTGTCATCAAAGTCGTTAACGATTCAAACTAACTCGGGTAATGGCGAGTTTGCTCCGCAATACCTTCCAAGTACGGGAAAAATAGGTCAGTCACAAAACGACACGCATGTCACTAGTGTTAACTTTCTTTCCGAGGTATAAAACAAAGCCAGGATTTGGTTTTTACATATTGTGAAAAGACGTTTTTGAAAACTGAAGTTGTGTAAAATGAAAGTGACACACCATATAAGCTGCGTGACAATTTTAAATCACACGCGGTCGTTTGTAGTGCGCTATGATGGGCGCTAGCTTGAACTGTGGGCGCTTCATTGGAAATTCTCAAAAAATTTAAGGGGGGACTTTTAATAGATCAGTGAGCGCTTATTATGAAACACTTTAAAGGTAGGGAGTAAGCTTGTGCGTGACCATAGTCGTTAACCTCAGTGTTTGGGTAATAAGATATTAAAACGCTGCAATGGTATTAGAAACGTTATAAATAATACGATTTTGCGAGGCAAACTCCATCTCGTAGGGGTGACTTCTGGATATCGTTACCACCTACATTGTACCCTTTTTAGCCACCCGGAATGATTTTGTTTTTAATTGCCCGCCTCAGCCGGAACAAGGTTGTTTCTATAGGAGTCTGAACATTTTACGGCGACGGTGGTTCGGGGAGCGAAAAGTTGCCGGGCTGGGGTGTATAAAGAGAAGAATGAAAAGTTCGCTAACTTGAACCACAATTTCGCATCTAGTGCCAGTTTAGTTGCAATAACTGGCTACGGGCATAGAATACAGGATTTACAGAACATCGACCTTGGGAAACATCGGAGCAGGAAAACGTCAGTTCTCGGGGTTATATCGGTCCCGGTACATCGGGTCTTTTATAACCGCTGGGAATCTGAGTTTATTTTCAAATAAACCAGAGCCAAGCCGGTATACTCTTCATTTAGGGCAGTCGCTGTTCTTTGAAGTAGTGCGCGCGCGTGAGTTCACGCACTTGAATCGCTGGAGTAGGCCTACACTTTACGTTGGCAACAAACGCGTGAAAGACAAATCATATTTCGCGCACGTAGCCCCAGAAACAAGTAAGGGGTTTGAGAATTTCTTGGCATCTGAAAGTAAAGACGGGGCCGTCGTTTGGCGATTAATAAGGTTGTCATTTTCACTTTGGCTGCCTTAATGCGATAAAAATCAGAAGCACATCTCAGTCTAAGTCACGATTGTGTGCCGGGACCGCTTGCGCGCTAACGGTGCCGCAGTGCGGTATCAGGGATATTGTCGTGGATATTTGGTACATGTAATAAGGACATCTTATGTGAAAAATAAACATTTTTGTCCACCACAAAGTTTGGTAAGTTAATCGCTTAAGAATTAGTAGAAACACCGTTGTTTTGTGAAGTTTTATCACGTGTTAAGCAGTGGCCCGAAACTTTCTTCGGCGAATCCGGGAATTTACAAAAGTGGCCGAAAGTGTTAGCCAATCATACGCGTCGAATATCGATACTGCATATCCCATGTTCACGCGACTTGCATACAAGTCATCGGGAGGGCTGTCCCCGTTAGTGTTGTTTTGGACTTGGATTTGGCAGCGACCAAATAACGGTCGGATTAACAAGAGCTGCTTTGTATTTGCCAGGTATCTGTTGAGAAGTGTAAAAAATCAGCTCGCATTCGTTGGAAATTCCAGGTCGCATTTTGCGACTTGATACGAGCTGACAAAAATCTCAGCTCGCATTTCCAAATTTCAGGTCGCAAATGCGACCTGCAGCTCGTTATGTCGAGCCCTGATGCCCCCTAGGGGCAAAATGTTTTTTACTTTTGCCTCTGTGTCTTCAGATTTCATGAAATGCGGCAAATTGGAGTCTGTTAAGGGGACAACAATGCTATCCCATTTTCTGACAGATTTGATGTTTTCTGCACCACCTGGTGGCCAGATTTAATGTATTCTGCATCACCTGGTGGCCAGATTTGATGTTTTCTGCACCACCTGGTAGCCAGATTTGATGTTTTCTGCACCACCTGGTGGCCAGATTTGAATGTTTTCTACACCACCAGGTGGCCAGTTTTGCATGTTTTCTCACGTCTACCTCTCTATCGGCCATGCCGCTTAAAGGATAATTGTGAGAATTTCTGGATGTGTTCCTGATGACTGAAGTTGACTTTCGGTCAGGTCACACTGCTGTGTTGCCTTCTAGTGGTGATTGTTTTTTTTTGTGTCTGAGGCCGAATCTCCTTAACCCTTTGGAGGAGGTTTGTGAAATTTGAAAAATTTTGCTTATGGAGCTGACGATAAATGGTAACAAATGTTAACTATTCCAATTACCAGTGTGCCCCCTAGTAGCAAAATGATTTTACCTGTACCTCTGTATCTTCGGAGTTAATCAATGTATTTTCATGAAAATTTCTATTAAGGAGACGATAACGCCTTCTCATTTTCAGACAGATTTGATGTTTTCTACGTCACCTGGTCACTTAAAAGTTTTCATGTATGTTTTTGCCATCCGTCTCTATCTAACAAACCACTCAAAGGGTGGTTATGAAAATTGACAGTTGTGTTCCCGATGTGCAGACTCTGCCTGTTGTTGATTTTCGGATGTTTTCACTATTGTGACATCCCCTAGGGGCAATTTTACTTTTTGCATCCATGGCTGTAAGTCCTTAACGCTTTTTAGGATCTTTGCGAAATTTGGCAGATGGGCTTCTGTGAGATGGCTACAGATGACGATAAGTTTTAGTCCAATTTGTCTATAGCTNCCCCCCCCCCCCCCCTGTGTCAATTGTTTTTACGTTTGCCTCTATATCTGAGAAGTTTGTTGGCTTTTTTTCATGAAATTTGATAAATAGTTGCCTCTTAAAGAGTTGTTGATGCTACTTTCTAAATTTGGATGTTTTTGATGTATTATGCACCATCTGATGGCCATTTTTATGGTACTAAAAACACCCATGGAATCACACCGTTTGCGATGCTATCCTGGGTGTATTTCAACGCTTTGCGCCTTCCATAACTCTTGTTTGGAATAAGGTAATCATCCTCTGGAAAAAGAAAAATTACTGTTTTGACTGATTTTCAGCGAAATTATTAAATTACCTTGTCGTTGCCTTCATACATTATAGATATTAGTTTCCTTTCAATGTCATGATGACAAGAATATGTGATCTGGTTTTCCAGTTATTTAGCAAGTGTTTTTCCTGATGTTTAAATATGCTGAGATTTAAACTTTATGGTTTATTAGCAAATTTGAAGGTCTGTGTCAATAATATAACAAAAAATCGTCATCTGTTTTAGGTGTATTGAGATTCAATAATGGAAAAACAGAAATTTGGTGATAACTGCGAAAACAGGTTATCAGAAGACTATATGATGCCGTTTTGTTAAACTCCAGATGGGAAAACAAGATGGCTGATGGACGCAAGTCTCTGCTGATGCTTTGTTCGAGTTTTGTTTTTGCCAGATTTGATGTTTTACTACTGCCCATAATAAAATAAATATGTTATACTGAAGACAACTGCTGTACATGTATCAACTTAATAGCTTTTAACTTGGGTAAACCATAAATCCAAGAGGTTTGCGTATACACGTCCATTAGTTCTTATTTCCGCATGGTGAATTATACCGTTTTTGGGGTAAGACACAAAAACAAGCCATTTTGAAGTTCTTTTAAGTAAAGGAGAATGCCACCCGAATTAATTTGTTTATTTTACCATCTTAATCGTTCTATATCCATATCACTTCAAATATGGTCGATCTCAACTCACAGCTGTGGCGTTAACTTGGAATGAAAGTGAGTACACGACGCTGTGATGTCAGTGGTTCTTCACCTGAACGTGTGTTGCTATGGTGTGCCGCTTGTGCAAACTATGAGACTGCAAGGAAAGCGGGTATATCAATTTGTCTGAGTCTGTCTCACTTTACACAATTTGTAATGACTGTAGAGTGTTCATGAGTGCAACTGCTTTAAGAAACCAATCATACTGCATTATTGGCTTCAGTTGCAACAAAAATAATTGATCAGACAGGCACCCGGGACCTTGCGAGCGCATGCTAATTCAGTGTTTGCAGACAGAACGCTGTTGTTAAACAGCAAGTCGATTTTCTATGCTGTGGTCACATATAGACGGTTATGTGGGGGGAACCTAATGAGTGACTGCTGCCCCGACTAGAAATATTCACGTGCACATTATTTCTTTGGTTCACTAGTCTAGTGACCGGAAGTTTAGTTTTCAACTTTTGCAGCCGACTAACCTGGCTCGTTCATGTTCGTGATGTTTCCAGCCACTTGTAATGAGCGTTTTCTGTGTTTAGAACTGAAATTTGCAAGTCTAAAATCTCAACACACGGCTATGTTCTCCTGTCTGTATTTCAGGGTAGAATAATTCTAATTCATCACCGAAAAGATCCTGAAACTTCCCGCGACCAACATTGGCGGGCAAGTTGGCTTATGGTACATTAAAATTGCTATAAATCCATAACAGTGAAATAAAAACTCTCGACGTATTTGTATGGGTTTTGGATCAAATTTTGATGAATTATTGAGGTAAAGCGATGAAGTTGAGTGATAAGCTGGCCCCTGTTAGTTTTTGTAAACTGCTAAACTGTGGTAAATCCTGTGATGTCGTTGGTTAATTTCAGCACCTCCATCTGCCATCATGTAAAAGAAATGAACTTGCAGTTATCTGTGGGAACTACTTAATCTAAATTGATGCAAAATACAATGGCTTAACACCCACCTCAATGGTCTAGACATATCATGCCAAGTATAAATTAAGCACCCTTGGATTTAAGGTAATTGGTTGTCTTTGTTGCCAAGAATGAAATTTCTTGATCATTTTAACTTACATTATTCTGAAATCCTTGATCAGAATAGAATCTTTTTTATGCTCAAACATATTGTCCAGATGTTCATAATGGTTAGAGTGCCTTTTTTTCTAAAATCTCAATTTTCACTGTATTTTCTACAAACGAACAATTTTTTACATGAAACTTTCAATTTTTGTCTTTGTTTCATTGCCTACAAAGACATTCTTGGAATTTTCTTTCAAGGTCTTTATCCCAAGCACTCCACTGTCAAAAATGAAGACCTCGGCATTCCTTAAAAAAGCGGTTAACTCTTCATTTTTGGCAACTGAGCACTCGAGCTACGAGCAAAATCCTAGACATGCTAATGTTATAACTCTGTGCCATCAAGGATATTCATGATATATGTTTTATTTGTCTACTATTAGTATTAAAAAAATAATTTGACACTTGGTAACATAAGTAGCCTATTACCTTAAAACAGGTGGTTAAGATAATAGTTTATAAGCACCAACTTAACTTGAATGATTTATTATACGTCCATACAAACCTTTACAAAAATGGCATTATGATAGTAATAAAATAGTAGTAATAGTAATAAAATAGTTATAGTTACAAATAATGTTTAAGTGCAACAAAACTTGCACAAAATCTCATAAATAACAAGAATATACAAATAATTGCTGAGGGCTGTTCCAGTAAAATCCGTGTGGGAGGGGGGGGACGGCAGTAGAAATAAAAATTCATGGGTGGTGGTCTTCAGAAAAAAACTCAAATTATGGGTGGTCGTTCCTGTAAGAAGTGATGCATTAAAAATGGGTGGTATTTTTTGATCTGTTAACATTGACAGGTTGGTTAATTCAGCCAACACATCTCCAAAGAAATCAAAACTCAAAAAATGCAATTGGCATATATCCCAACTTGTCCCAATACAAAAAAGCCCATATTGCCAGTGAACAGAGTGCAATATGTTCACTAAGCCATTAATCAAATCATGGGCAACTTGATTTGAGCCAAGTGCTTGTCTGCAGTCCTATTGAATTGAAAAGTTATGCAACACTAAACTGGTGTTAACACATATAAGAAAATTGATGATTTTTAAATAAAAAGTATGAGGAGTAAGATAAACAAGTTCCAATATTCACTTGACATAGAAGTATAAAAGAGTTTGTGGAGACAGTTTGAGATTCATAGATCCTTATAATTGAAAAAATGTTCATTGAAATTATAGACACATGGTGAACAGAGACACCTGGTGGCTGCCAAAAGTATTGTTCACAGGCTACTTTAATTTTTGACAATATTGGACAAGACAACTAGTTCTTGTCTGTCAATCATCTAAGTTCTTAACAGGTCCTCCTGGAGGCAATTTGTTTGCAAGTGTTGGATTTTATATTTTAACCTATTAAAAATAATTAAAAAATTATGGGTCATGGGTTGGAGAAATAAATGAAAAATATGGGCGGTGGGTACGAAATAAAAGTGCCTTCCCCCCCTCCCATACAGATTTTGCTGGAACAGCCCTGATCATAATGTAATTTTGTACTTTAGTTGTAAATAAATAACTTTAAAGCCAAAATATACATGTAACTGCAAGTTTGCGGCGATGAATTCAGCCAAACAAAAAACGGTACCAATAACTTCACCTGCTAGATGGTGCCCGCATAATAATATTCCATTTCCAGGTACCCAACTCCAGCACCGGCTCATAGGTGCGGGACTGCAGTTTTGTCACCGGGTATAGTTTTCGTCGTAGCGCATGTGAAGTTTTGAAGTGCAGGAGTAGAATTTTCAACTGTTTGTTATTAGCTGGTATAGGAATGCGTTCAGGGTTATTAGCTGGAATTTGGAAGACTGGTGGCCATTGAGTTGTGTCCACTCAGTCAAAAATGAAATTCTTCACATCTGGTTAGCAATAGAAAACAAAGCTGCAGTACAGTAAAACGTCACCAATTTCGGACAAAAATAATTGCCAAAACTGATAGTTTTTCAAAGATCCACAATTTATAAGGGAAGGCACAATTACACAATGTGTTCATTTCACAACTAGAGACCACAATATAATTAATTAAATCAGGTAAAGATGGATATTTATATATTGATATATCCTTGAATTTCAACACAATATAAAATGTTTAGCTATTTTATGCAAAAGGAATTATCAAAAATTAACCAAAACAAAAGATTTATAATAATCAACCTACTACGTGACGTTTTCTTGATATGTACAAAACTGCCTATTACTGCTTCAATGTTAATAAATAAATCTTAATTGTAACAATATATTACAACTCAATTCATCAATAGTCGCACTCGCCAAATAAACAGAGTAACTAGCAATCCAGAGAAATGTAAGCGGTGTGTGTACGCACACAGTAGAGAAATCGTAATTTGTGTAATACCTAAACCATGACTATACAATTTTAAACATCTGTACTATGACTGATTCTTGGCTCCGGTCGTTTGGGTACTTCTCGATACCTCCTTTGAGCAGCTGACCCTTGTGGAGGCACGGGAATTCTTCTGAAGCGCTGAGGCACCTCAGAGACTGGTGGGGGCTGGGACAGCTCCCTATAGCGCGGTAGCGGTTCGACCAGTTGAGGGGGTTGGGAAACCTCTCTGAACCTATGTGCATTCTCATTTGGCTGTGGTGATGAAACCACCTCCCTGAAGCGCTGCGGTGAGTCTGCGGGCTGTCTGTGTCTCTGATACCATTGCTCTATTTCTTGGGTCGGATGGTTATACTGGCGTGATGCTGTAAGGCGCTCACCAGGTGAATTCACATAGTTGCCATCACTTCTGTCGAGAGAGGGATGTGAAGGCACATTGGCATAGTTATTATAAGGCTTTGGCGAGTCATGCACTACATTCACATAATTCGAACTCCTGGCAGGTGCTTGTGGGTCACATGATACATTAGCATAATCGTTATAGTCTCTGTGCTTAGCAGCTTCTGCAGTTGGAAGCGACTTTTCTAGTTCTGCAGAAACATTTGCATAGTTACTAGAACTTCTTGAGACAGTGGAGTCATTCACAGAAGAATGCAGCTTGATGAACTCGTAAGAGTTGTCCGGCGAATTCTGATAACTTGGCAAATTTGTTGAATCATTGGCGGATGAGTTAAGAGAGGAATCAACAAGTGGGCTTTGCACCTGTCCTGCAGGGTAAGATGGTGCCAAACGTACACCATAAATCTTACTACTGTAACCTGAGTCAGGGTTACTCCCAGACTCGGTTTTCTGTCCCGGCGAGTCGGCACCAGAATACTGAGGGCTTTGTGCGGCACTACTTCCTATCAGGCTCGGTGACGTCGACTGTAGGCCGCTCAACTCGGCGTAGTTGGATGACGAATTGCTGTTAGCTGGACAGATAGCAGGCTTCCTAACAGACTTCCACGCGTACGAATAAGGTGGCTTTGGGGGACCATTGTATCCGTAAGGCGGGGGTTGTGCTGAGCTCTGGGAAGGCAAGAGCTGTACTCGATTCACAACAGTGTCAGCGTGAGAGGCAGGAGTTGACGCGAAAGATGGAGGAACAACGATTTGCTTGAAACTCGTACTGACTGCAGTTTGTTTCGGCGTCACAAAATCCAGTTGCTTGGGAGTTGTTTGCTCACTATCTTGCTTTATCACTGAAGAGTCATGGGGTTTAGCGCGACTTTCAAGTTCACTGTCTTCGAACTCCCTGAGTAATCTCACATCAATGGGATTACGCCTCTGAGAAAAATTCCCAGACATATCAGGAGTACTTTTACTGTCTGCTGACTGTTCACTCAAAGCCTTCAGGGGCTCGTACACATTGAATCGAGCCATTTCCTCGTGCATAGTTCTAGGTCGAGTTAACTGACCGACTGGATTAGGGCGAGAAATACCCACCCTCTCATTTTTTGACTGCTTATTAACGGTGGACAATTTCAAAGCTCGAAGTTGTTCGATGGCATTCTTACGTGACTGATAAGCCTTACCATGGAAACTATACTCAGAATGTGACAGTGTCTCATCAGATCGTGACCTAATCAGACGACTCGCCCAGGCAAACCGCCGATTTCCTTTCTTGTGCCGGAACGAGTTATTCTCGAACACATCACGGTTGAAGTTACTCGGAGTGGCTCCAAACGTCTCATCTCTTTTAGCTACCGTTGCAGTACCACGCGTTTTCCCCTCACGTAGCTGCATCCATCTTTGCAGCTCGTCCTGAACCTTAGCCTGGGCGAGTTCCAGCTGTCTGTCAGTTTCTAGACGTTCCTGCATTGCCCGTCGCTCGACACGCTCGTGACAGTCATGTTTTTCTGCGTCCAGTCTTTCCTGGTTCAGTCGATCGATGCTGTGGTGATAGAGAGGTCAAGTTAAAGTTTGCCATCTTTTGAGTTAAGTATAATCAGCATAATATGGGAAAAAGTTAAACGTCACAGAACTAGATTATTACACGGCCAGGCTGTTGTTTCCTGTATTTAGACCTGACTGGGATGTAGAGGCCCTTGCTACAAGGGTGATAATTCTTCCAAATCACATAAGGGCTCTAAATACAGGCTGTTTCAGTAAAGTTCACCAGAGGGAAAAGGCATTTTTTTTTGCCAGCCACCAATATTTTTGTTTTATTTTCCAACTCAGTCATGAACAATAATTTAAATTACTTTGGTATGCAACCACCCATAAACCTCTTTAAATTGTTTTTGTCACTTTGAAGTATTGGTCCTGCAAACAAATTGAACTTTAAATGCATAAAAACAGTGCTTCTTTGTCAATTATTCAGCACAGTTTTATGACTAAGTGGTGGTATGAATAAGGACAAGGATACGCTGCTTGTACCTATGATACACAATGATCCATAAATACTGATACTCAATAGCTGACTTTCAAAATAGTTGCGCTATATTAAAATTCACCAACACGTTTAGTACCACCCACCAATCCCATGTGATGCACTGGTAAAACAGCGTTTTAACACCTTTCCTGTTATTACAATGCCGGCAGATTGACAGTGATGTGCGGTGGTATGTATCAATGCCTTACGAAAAAGACAAACCTTTTGAAATAACAATGGATGAACACGGACATCATGTTCCATATATTTCTTCCTGTGAAGAAGTATTTGCCGACAAAGCCAAGAGCATGGGAATTTTGATCCCAGCCGGTGTCAAAAAGCTAAGTTAAATTAATGAACTTAACTAATGGAACAATGCGAGGGGCTGACAGTGCAATACAGTGCTTTTAAATTAATGAACCACAAGCTATAATTTTCTGTCCACCAAGTCTGAGTCGGGATCAATTGGAAGTCACTTTAGTGCTCTCACTACTGTAAAGAGCGCTAATATGAAGTCTCCTATTATGCTCATCTTCTCAAAAAACATTTTGCATTCCAATATTCACCATGGCTACTTCAATTAAGATAAGATCTTTAGTTGAGCCAATATAAGCACAATGCATGTCACCCTCTTGTGTTGCATCGCTGTATGTTCAGATTGACAAATGTAAGAAGTCAGTAAGAAAAGTAACGACACTTGAGATCTATGCTGTTCACATCCTAACAAGTTTGTGATCATTCCAAGATAACGATTTGAGAAATGGACTGTAGCCATGCATGAATTCCTTGTAGATAATGCATGAAAATTTGTTTTTGTGTACATGATTTGTACTATTGTGTGGAACATGTCATGAAGCCCACATCTCATAGATCACAAACACCAACAACTAGAAATGTTCCATTTTGTTACAAAAACAACTGGCATTGTTTTTATGTGTTCTGAGAAGAACTACCACCAACATTTTTTTTCATTTCATGTGCACTTCCCCTCACATACAGACTTTACTGGAGGAGAACATGCAATTATCTATTCATCCAACATGTTGAGCAACAGATTCTAAAAAAAATAAAGAAGTAAAGATCCAGCTATCCATGTATTTGATGTCAGTGACCCCCTGTCAGTGCTTTGGATCAAACCACACTTGCGAGTGACCTCTATTAAACAGTCTTAGCTTGTTAAATTCTAAAGAGACACCTGACTTTGGTGAATCTCACCTATAAATCTGCTGCGTGGTCCTTCGCTCTAAGTTGTCAATACGCTGAGTCAGCTGCTGCTGTGTGGCGTCCACGTGATCATAGAAGTTATGTCGATCTGCCTCCACCCGCTGTTCCAGCTTGGTAAGGGCTGGCTGACACTGGCACAGGGGCATGTACCCTACAGGACCCTGCAGGGAAACGAAATGTAATGCAGCATATACACCACATACAGACCTACAGGAGCGTTTACATAATGCATAGATATATAAAGGTGGACATCATACAGGACCTGTACCACAAGGCCATCAGTGGGATATTGCATAGTACAAAGATTATATGTATAAGAGTAAAGACAGCTTTACCAAGGAATGGTGCAGGTCACAAAATAAGTGTAACACAAATCTTATACAAATATTCCATGCAATAGGAAACATTTTACATGCAACTCTTTAGTGTTGTGAGAGCACAAAAGTGTCTTTTGTTTAACCTAATTTCTAATTCTGGTGAGCAAGACCGACGGAGTTGACAAGGACAGAATATTATCTCATTTTGTTCACAGACGTTTGAGATGTTGGACATTTTGTGTGAATTTGTAGAATATCTGACCGCAAAACAGTGACAATTTGACAGACTAATGGTCAATGGTAAATACCGCACTACATTAAATCGATACAAGAATGCAGAATGCCATGCACCAATGGTCGCCATCTAGTGGGGACAAGACATATTTCATCATGTTGCCACTATAACTGCAAAGGTTTGAAATGAGACATCTGTAAAAATAGTCCATGCTTTGGCACTGGAACAATAACACACAATAATACACAACAATAATACACAACCCAAGCATTATTAACTAACTGCATTCTCAAACA
The DNA here is from genome assembly GCA_002633005.1 of Phoronis australis. NCBI lineage: Eukaryota > Metazoa > Phoronida > Phoronidae > Phoronis > Phoronis australis. The sequence continues at coordinate 91,237 of NMRA01000467.1, forward strand.
GGGTCCTACTCTAATAGCAAAGCTCTAATATTTTCCACCTACCTGTCGGATGTTTCCTGCCAAATCCCTATAGTATTGCATACCCTGTTTCTTGACGTACTGACCAAACATCCCCTGGTGGCCGTGTTTACTTCGATGGTGACGACCGGGGACGACCTCCTCAGTGGGATTATTGTCGGGCGAAAATAATTTTTTATCCTGAAACAAGCATGACAGTTTAACCAAATATTTAATTATGACACGAACCTCTTTGACTGACTGATTTGGACTAAACTGTTTCGCTCAGTCTCGACAAAATACAAGTACAACACATCATCTGGCATATAAGTTACGTACAATAAGTTATTGTACTAGAAGCGTGCAATATCATGCGTGCTAGATTCAATCTCTTAATGCCGATTCTGACTAGAAAACATGAATTTTAATTTTAGCAAGACACTATATTCATCAAATTATTCTGTGCTGGTGTTAAGGGAGAAATACAAGCTGGGGATGAAAATTCAAACCCTTGGTAGCTAAAGCTCCGAGTTACAGAGTAAAGAACACTTTCAATACAACACCTTGTCTTTTTTCTTCATCCAGGGGAACAACCCTTTTTTCTCCTTGCCACTTTCTTTGCCACCAGGTTCCGCCTGAGGCTTCTTGCCCGCAGCACCGTCACCCACATCTCTGGTGGAATGATGGAGATGCTTCTTGATGGGTTTCTGAAATAATATAATGTGAGAACAATAAAAATGGTAATATGAATGATGATAATAATAACAATAAAATAATCAACAGTAACAAAAGATACCACAACTTAAAATAAAAACGAAATAAAATTCAGATGTCACATGATCCAACAATGTGCATGCACAGGTCATCTTAGAAAAATAACTTCTAAAATAAGTGGTGATGAAACTGATCATGTGATTGGGGGGACATCTGCAAGTTGATCTATTAATCAGCTACAACGTTAAGTGTCCACAGAGTGTACACCAAAAGTCAATTAATACAGGGTGTTGGACTTTAAGAACCATTTTGTTGCACGTTATTGAGTGGCAATAAGCCGGTTCTTAAAATGCAGGACCCCAGTGACAATAATCGTACAGTACATGTGGGATGTTTCAGCCAGCTCACAAACTCCCGCCGCTTATCTAAGCAGATTTGTTCTCCATAAATGGTACAGCAGATGGACAATCCATCAGTGGACAGTTTTAGTCCTGCACATGAGAGTGTAATGATAATATGGCTGCAGGTAGACATAGTTTTCAAGATAAAACTAAGACGAGGGTCACAATAAAATAAAATGTTATTAAAGTCAGCAATTGGCTTAAAGATGCTATGTCTCATTAAAATCATGAATACTTAAATTTGTAGTAATCACCACCTAGTGACTTCCTGGAAAACTGTGTGTACAAGTATAACCAGGAAAAGAAACAAATTTGTAAATAAGTTGAGGTTTTAAAGAAAACACAACTGATACACTTATAAACCCAAGTGTGAGCACATCCAAACCCAAGTAATTCCAAATATTAAGTAATTGCTTTTTGATAGTGAAATAAACAAATAATAAAAACTGTGCCTTGTTTCATTAGAGTATCGACAATGCTGTGGGGGTTTCCCAGGGATTCCCACATTAACTTAAGAAGTGTTGACAAGAATTGTATGCAAATACCTATAATTTGCACTACCAGATGCAAAATGGCATGCTGTTGAACATTGTTCAAGGTGATGGCAAAACAAAATTCTTCCTTGTTCTCTTGGCTGGCATCGGGTTGTCCGCCATGACGAAATATTACCATACTCGTTTACATAAAAATAGTCTTCCAAAATGAGACCTTCACGAAAATGTAATGGTAACTGGTTCTTGGATGATTTCCGACACACTGGAGGACCCTACGTTGTATGTAAATTAGTACTTTACATGCATAATCACAATTTAATAAGACTATGCATTTTTAACATCACACAATTTATACAACTGTGTCATCTTGATCTCTCAATAATATCAAAATACGATAACTTGCCAAGTACAATACTTGTTGCACTCACCGGAAGAGTTTTAGAGATAATGATAATGACTTCTGGATGTTCTTTTCGCCTGGCAACATCTGTGGCTGTCTCATTTTGCTGGAAAATTACAGGATATTGTCAGACAGTTTACAAATATTTATTTGCAATCTCGAAATTCAGAATTTCATGGCTGATTATTAGTCAACACATTTTTATCAAACACCAACAACTAAACTAAACAGTTTTCAAAGAACAGTGAAATTTTGAAGCAAAAATTTCCAGCTGGAGTTCAAATTGTTTTCCGACAGAGCCAGACAACAATTTTTAATCTTTCTTGAAAACTACTTTACACTGAATCATCACAAATCAGAAACTGTTTGTAAAATGTAAGGATGACATTCAGTAGTGCTACTTCTGCAAAGGACGAGTCTGGGCTTATAAGTTAATGGCCAACCACTCATGGAATTATTAAGCACAATCCTTGAATAGAAAACCATAGATTTCACATGTACAGTATATGGCAGAGGTAAGATAAACAAATCTGTTTTCCTCATGCAGGATCATTCCAACTTTCAAATGACGAATGATGAGAAATTCTGTTTCATTTTGTCTGATTATTTCTGATCAGTACTATGATGCCAAGAGACCTTAACCAGCATTAATTGTGCCCAAACGAAACCTAACTTCAGATCAGTCATGGCTTAACGATATCTCAAACCTTCTTCACAAAAATTGGCCATTTTTCACGTTTAGCAAAATACCTGAAAGGGGAACTTCAAATGTGAAATATATACCGTGTAGCGACAAAAAAGATGTAGTACAACCACCTTCAATTGCATGGCAATTTGCTTATTACTTATTTGAGGTCAAAGGTTACAGGGCTGTCACTCCTGTGTCCAACCTTAAGAAAACCCCCAACTCACACTTGGCAAGTTGGGTAAAATGTCAGCTCGCCATTTTGAATTTGAGGTTACCAAATTTTAGTACCACGATCGTCTGATAGGTGTCGCTTGCGATGCAGCCCATTGTGATGGCTTGCTCACGGTGCCGCATAATAGGTCAAGTAGGTCACGACCAAAAAACAGCAAGGAAACGCGGCTGTTACAGTAAAAAACTAAGAATTTTTAAAGTAGTGTTACTTATTCATTAACTTCTTATGTTAGAAAGTAAGATGCATTCAACTTTGTAATCAATCATGTTGGAATAGAGCGCTTTTTTCAGAATTGCCACAGTGCCCTCAGACGCAGCACTACAATTGACCGTTTTGTCTATGCAACTCGGCCCCGTTTTAATCATCTGCTCATGACTACGCCAGTCATGATCGCAGTGTGACAAGCTATCACAACTTATCTGCTTTTGGCACGTTGCCATCTTGTCTCACTGATACGGACCAATGTTCTAAAAATTGGTCCTGCTGCAGATCTGCACAAGATCTTATGTAACAAGCTTGGAGATTTCTAAAACACTTACGCAACTTGAAAGGCATTTTTTAAAAACCTTTATTAAATAAATTTAACAAAATACAAATAAATAAATGTAATTGGAAACTTAAGCATGCCATTCAAGCCCCAAACCTGTGATAGGTTCACACTGAACAACTGCATACTGCGTAACTGGGGGGGGGGCTCTCCAGACCACACCCTAAACATGAGGTGGGCGGAAAACCTACACCCCAAAGGGTGAGGGTAAACCACCGAGAGTCGGCCCAAACCGTAGTGAGAGGTGAGAAGTGGATTAAGGCTGCGTGACATCACTAGTGACGAGGGGGGCTGTGGCGCTATTCTCTCCTAGTTGTAACTGTTTTGTCCCCCAGCAGTCAATGCTATCCCCCAGTCGCCCCAATAGCCTCTACTTTACCCCTGTAGTCATTATTGTTTCACCCTCCTTCCATCGCCACTATTTCGTTGGACCTCTACTATTCCCTTTGCCGTCTTTAATTTTGTTTCTGGATACGCTACTTTATTCACAAAAAATGGCCATTTTTATAACATTTCACATACACCTAGCAACCTCTTCTTCAGTCTCAGGGAACGTCAAATACAAAATAAATACTGTGTAGCAAGAAAAAAAGATTTCGAGAACCACCTTGGAACCACACAACCGTGAGGAATTTGTTTACTACTTATTTGAGGTCAAAGGTAACAAGGCTGTCATTCAAATGGAATCTCCCGCCAGGTACAGAGCAGCTTCATATGTACCTGCAGTCCTTTCATTCACAAAGTGGCATTAATACTGAGTCAACAAGATGTGCATATAATAGAAGGGTGCCCAGGAAAACAAAAACAAAATGTAGTTTTGATCCTGACGGAGTTGTACGTCTGCATGCATACGACCGTTGAGACCGAATGCTCCAAGTTGCCTCATGCCTCGGTGACTTTGTGATCACGAACACAGCAAGTTGTGAAAAGAGATAAATCCTCATCCAAATTCCTTACTTCCAGAAGTAATGACATTTCAATGTTTCGATCTCATGCTAATGACGTGCTTCAACCACAGACTCGATTTCTGTTATCCATTTCCTATTTGATTTAGTATCACTCTCCCAATGTGTAGTGTGTACAGCAATAAACTGTTGACCTACTTTTAAGTAGGCCAACAGTTGATTCCACCTCTCAGCTGAGGATGGTACAAAGAGTTGTTTTAGTGATAAGTAAGTTAATTATGAGGAGTTAGACAGGGAGACCCGATTTCACCTAAACTGTTTACACCGACAATGGAAGAAATCTTCAAATCTTCAGACCTTCAAAGGGGAGTAAACATAGACGGAGAACATCTAACAGACCTAAGATTTGCAGATGATGTTGATTTGTGCACAGAAGACATAATTCAATTAGAAACAAATTTAAATATACTGAATGAAGAAAGCAACAATGTGGGATTTAAGATACACAAGTACAAGACAAAGTACATGACAAATTGTGAAACAGATGAACAGGTCATGATGGAAAACAAGATCATTGAAAGAGTCACATGACCAATGAAATATAAATCCGAATAACAGCTGGGTGAGTTGCATTGGAAAAAAACAGAGAAATATTCCAAGATAAGAACATTCCATATCCCTGAGAAGAAAAGTATTTGACCAGTGCATCATCCCCACAATCACCTATGGATGCCAAACATGGACCTTAACAAAACAGACAATTGCCAAGCTAAGAACAACACAGAGAGCAATGGAGAGAAAAATGCCTGAAATAAAGTTACTAGACAGGATTCCACACACAGAGATAAGGGAACAAACAGGAGTCATGGACATAATCAAGACAATTCTGAAATTGAAATGGAGGTGGGGCGGACACGTGGCCAGAGCACAGGACAACAGATGGACAAAAAGATGCACAGAGTGGCAACCCAGATATGGAAAGAGATCAAGAGGACGGCCCCAAGCCAGATGGAGAGATGACATCGTGAAAACGATAGGCACAACATGGACGAGAGCAGCAAGAGACAGAACAAATTGGAAGGCATTGTCGCAGGGCTACATCCTGCAGTGGATGGACAATGCCTAGAGTCAGAGTCAGAGTCAAAGTTAATTACGCACTGCAAATTCAATTGACTTCGCAAGTGAATGTTGAAATAGCTAACATAGTTAAGGCACGTATAGGTTATACTGTAAAAACAAGTTTTCACCGAATAATTAAGCGAAGACCTTGAAATTTTCACTCCTTTCAGTTTAATCAGCTTTTTCTTGGGTTCGGCAAATCGACTTAATTTGGACTTAGGAACACGAGTTCTCGAAAATGGCTTGATGGATTTTGCTGAAACTTTTCAAACTTAATATTTATTCATCAATCTCAAAAACGCTTTAGGATTTTCGACATAAAGTCTTATTTTTGTGTAATGTTACAAAAACGAATACGACTGCTATTTTTACAAGAGTACCTTATGTTTCGCAAGGTGATTTGTCATAAAAACCAAACTAAGAGACTAATCCCAAATCTTTAAAATGTTTTTGAGATAACTGGTGAAGTTCATTTAAAAAAGGTTTCATTAAAATCAACCGAGGCATTATTTTGATACGAATGTACCTTTCTTAAAAATAAAAATTTGGCTTCAAAAAGATGTTAATGTAACAATATGGCACATAATATAAAAATATTTTTATAATTCCTCATCTTCTGTATGTCAGAAAATAATTATACACTTTTACTAGACAGTTCAGAAAGCCTGGCTTTTTGATATATGAGTTAGAATGGAGGCCACAAAAATGTCATCTAGGGATGCACAAGTCGCTATCATAGTAAAAATTGCATCATCACAGCAGTGCATGGTTACAGGCTCATAAATTAACCATAATGCAGTTTAACTGCAAGTTGTACAACATTGTCGGATAGTACCTTGTTTTTAATGTTTGGGTCAATTCCCGACTCCATCAAAACTTTGGAAATCTTCCTCCTCTTCAACGCTGCAGCAATGTGTAAAGCTGTGTCTCCATTCTGAAATCACATCAATAGTGTTAGCACAGTTCAGCAATGTGTAAAGCTGTGTCTCCATTCTGAAATCACATCAATAGTGTTAGCACAGTTCAGCAATGTGTAAAGCTGTGTCTCCATTCTGAAATCACATCAATAGTGTTAGCACAGTTCAGCAATGTGTAAAGCTGTGTCTCCATTCTGAAATCACATGAATAGTGTTAGCACAGTTCAGCAATGTGTAAAGCTGTGTCTCCATTCTGAAATCACATGAATAGTGTTAGCACAGTTCAGCAATGTGTAAAGCTGTGTCTCCATTCTGAAATCACATGAATAGTGTTAGCACAATTCAGCAATGTGTAAAGCTGTGTCTCCATTCTGAAATCACATGAATAGTGTTAGCACAATTCAGCAATGTGTAAAGCTGTGTCTCCATTCTGAAATCACATGAATAGTGTTAGCACAATTCAGCAATGTGTAAAGCTGTGTCTCCATTCTGAAATCACATGAATAGTGTTAGCACAATTCAGCAATGTGTAAAGCTGTGTCTCCATTCTGAAATCACATGAATAGTGTTAGCACAATTCAGCAATGTGTAAAGCTGTGTCTCCATTCTGAAATCACATGAATAGTGTTAGCACAATTCAGCAATGTGTAAAGCTGTGTCTCCATTCTGAAATCACATGAATAGTGTTAGCACAATTCAGCAATGTGTAAAGCTGTGTCTCCATTCTGAAATCACATCAATGGTGTTAGCACAGTTGTCACCCCTTAATATAGGACAGAAACAAAACCTCAACAAATTGGCTTTTTCTACGGCAAAATAATCACAAAATTTCGAAATCTCATCAAAAGTTGACAAGTCTTATCTAAATTATGGAGCGAATCATTTAAGGAAATTAATCTACAGTAAAAATCCATCATGTTGGGACACAATATGGCAGACAAGTTGAATTTGATATTATCAAATTTCTTGACAAAAAATAACTTCTCAGAAAGTTTCACTTGGTCATTTCCATGGTTTTCATAGTAATTTTCTCATAAAACAACATTTGGTAAATTCTGAACATTTGCAGTACTGCTGTGGTAAGACTTTGAAAAGCAGTAAAATAGTAAAATTGCAATTCTAGCAATCATTTATGTCGCAATGTGAACAACTATTTATGTCCCAATGTGAACAATTGTCTCCTCCAATCATGACAAGTACCAGAAAATGTTCGTTCCGCATGAGATTTTTATTTTTCAATTGTTTAGGTAACTGACAGGCTTAAAATGTTGATATGAGCTATTACTAGTCTCCCATACCTTGTTTTGTTCACTGATAGAACACTGGGCACTGATGAGTATACGGGCCACACCAGCATGGCCATAGCGCGATGCAGTGTGCAGGGCCGTGTCGCCATACTGTGAACAGACAGAGAAGCATCAACACAGCTGAGATACCACAGTGACCAATGAAATACGTAAAAGGATAAATATAGGTAATCTCACATACATAGGAATACTGCTGCCATATCCTATACAGAATTCATTTATTCTGGGACGATACCAAAGGTCGAGTTGGGACATTCCCAACTCAAATGAATTCAAGATAGGATATTGTATTAAGTATTGTTATGTATGTCGGATAACTTATTTATCCCATTTATATAAACTCATTTGCATCGTGGCGATACCTTGTTGCCATGTGCTTTGGCTTGCTGTTATACGACGTCATATATACATCAAGCCTACCCACGCCAGTTAAGCGATAAGGTAATGCTTTGTTTAATAACTAGTAAAGTTTTATTTCTTATGAATTTTCAGTTTATGAAATATTCAAGTTAAAACAATAAACCATTCAATAATATCAAAAAATTGCTGGGAACTTAGAAACAATCCAGCTGGGAAAATTGAAACATCAAGAGTTGTGCGTTCAGCAGTGTGTTGTTTTAGCTTCAATGAAAGTCTGTTTTCGTGCCTTAGTTTCTGGAATAGAAATAGTTATAGTAATATTTCCCCCATGTTTGTTGATCACAGCACTTGAAAATAAGAGTCAAAACGGTGCTGATTAACAGAACTTGAGGTAAGGACTGTATCACAAAAAGCAGATTTTACTCTACCACCGAGTCGATGAATGCTGCGAGCAGACCATTGTGTTGGTAAACTCATATTTGATATTAGGTCGCAACTTCCTGTAAATATCTTAGTTCTCAGTGTAGATATACTGTATGCATCCAGAACAACACGTTTTTGTTTGATTTGAATTAGATTTTGCCTGATTCTGTTGGAGACGCTACATGCTAGGCAACTGATTCAGATTAGATTAAAACTAGCGAGGCCTAAAAACAGTCGCCTGATCATCATGCGTTGGAATTCTCATCGGAAAAAGTGTATAGTTTTTATGCAGTAAAACTGCCTTTTCAGGAACGATTGCTTGGATTAATGTTTTGGGTAACCCAAATGAATAAGCCCCATCAAATTTGGCATCGTACAGGCAAATTTACTCCACCAGGTGACTGCACACCAACTGTGGAATACCGCTTCTACTGTTGTGTATGGATTGGCTCTACTTTCCCACACTTGACAGTAAATATCATGAAATATCAAATGCTTGTATCTCACATTATATGGCATAATGCCGCTTATGCTACATTTATACAGTAACTTTTGACAACGAACAAATTGCCATGACGTGTGTTGACCCTTGGCGCCTCCTATTTACACAGTACTCTCAGAGGGTGCATCAACTTGGAAGCAGGAATTTACTCTGCACACTCAGGTTTACAGCAATCAATGTGTTCGTATGTTGTTACGAAAATGCAATAACTGAAATTATCACTTGCATCCTTCAAGTACGTAAATCACACAGAACAAACTGACCCAGCATAACTTGCTCTACTTAAAAACATATATCAAGTCAGAACTGGAGTATCAATTTTGTGCCATTTCAAACTTTGATCACACAGAACGTCATACTGTTTCATTTTGCAATGTCATCTGATTTCGACATTAGAGAACCAGTAAGTCAGCTACATCCAAGAGTAATCATTGGAAGAGCTTTACACACTACGTCATGCATAATTATGAGATCTCACAGAGTAAATAACTGAGTCAATAATCACTTACATTGTTTTTCAAGTCAGGGCTGCAGCCAGCGTAGAGCAATATACGAGCACTCTCATTGTGACCATTCTGTGCCGAAAGGTGCAGCGCAGTGAAACCAGCCTGAAAGTGAATGATATCAAGGTGTAAGAGATAAGACTTAAACATAAACATATACGCAGACCAGGCATGTGTTAAAGCAGCTATCAAACCACTTCATATTAAAAATAAGTTTTGACTTTGACCTCTTGCAATTACGAAATTAGTCTCAACTTGTTTGTTAAATAAGAGCAACGTGGAGCATTGAAATGCACCCACGACTGCACCGAAAAGGGTGAGCTTCTCGGGGTGTTTATTTGTATCATAAAAATGACCGTTTAATGGCCTAGAATACCTTGAACCCATCAAAAATGGGAAGGTATCATCGTCTCTCAAAATTATTTGCCAAATTTTATGAAAATCTGTTAACTCCAAAGGCACAAAGTCAAATGTAAAAAACATACTACTATTAGGAACCACGACACTAGTCAAATCCATCCATCTGCTGTCAAGTTAATTTAAATACAATTGCAAAATGTCAAAAACATTTTGTAAGGGGTTTAGAAGATACAGTCATAGATGCGAAAAATGTCACTAGGAGGCACCACAATAGTTGAACCCGTTTGAAAATCCACATCAGTTGTGCTCTAGTCAGTAGGAACAGATCTGCTGATTTAAAACAATGATCCTCTGCCAGTTTAGCAGATACAAAAGCAAACAAAGAACAGATATGACCACTAGTTGGTGCAGCATATGTCAAATACATCACAAAAAAGAAAGCTGCAGTCGTCTTTGTAATCGAAATTTGTTTACTAAATTTCATGAGAAAGCATTGAGGATAGTAGGAACTCAGAAGTTACAGAGGACAACGTAAAAATTAAAATTGCCACTACAGAGCACAGCTGTAGTTGGATTGGTCTGAAACTGGCCGTCATCTGTTGCCATCTCCATAGGAACACATCTTCTAAATTTCAGGAAGATCATGCAAATGGGTAAAGGAGCTACAGCCGTAGACTCAAACACATCTCCAAATTATAAAATGAATCTTCAAGCAGTTTGGTGGATGGAGAGGGTGATGTCAAAAGTTTTTTTAATGGCCACCGAGTGGCACAGAAAACATCAAATCCACCCAGAAATAAAAAGGCATTGTCCTCTCCTTAACAGAAACCTATTCGCAAAATTTCATGATAATATAAACAGCCACTATACATCAAATCTATACGAAAATGAGAACCTGTTGACTCCTTAATAGAAACCTATTTATTAAATTTCATAAAAAATCTTCAAAGGAGTTTCAAAGATACAAAGGACAATGAAAAAAATGGCACCGGGCGTAGTCGGATATGCCCAAATGTCGTCGTTGTCCATTGTCAAAGTCATATAAATACACTTGCCAAATTTAATAAACATTCTCCAGGTTTGGGAGATCCAGCCATAGACACAAAAAACTGCCACTAGGAGGTGCCACAGTAGCCTGAGTCGTCTAAAAATCATCATTAGCCGTCCTCTTCACAGAAAGAACATAAATGCCAATTTTCAAAATCAGCCTAAGTGGGTTTAGTTGATAGAGAGATGGATGCCAAAAACAGACTAGCAAACAGTAAAGACGGCCACTAGATGGTGCAAAATAAGTTGAATCCATTCGGAAACAGGCACATACATGTCATCGTTTCTTTAATAAAAAGTTGTTTACCAAATTTCATAAAAGTCCATCAAGGAACATCAGAGAAACAAACTAAGCGAAAAGAAATGAAATTGCCACTAGGGGGCACAGCATTCATTATATCCATCTGAAAGTCGTTCGTTGTCAACTTCATATACATACACTTGCTAAATTTAAAGGCGAAGGCAACCTTTTTTCATGTCATTTTTAGCAAAAATAAGGTTCGTTGAATATCCCAGACATATTTTTCACTTATTTACTGCTTTTCGTAATTTAATTAATTACTTGTCGTCTATTCCGGAAGTGCCGTTTTGGGAGGCAAGAATTTCGCGCCAATTTCTTTTCATATAGTCTGACAGTGAGAGCATTCGAGGCAGTCATTGTTCTACCTCGGTTGTGATAAGTTCGGTCCTCGTTTGCTTTTGCTTACGAATCAGTCAACATGAACATTCACCAAAGGAATTTAACAGGGCAGCGGACGCCGGACAGACGCCAGACGGACGTCAGACGGACCAGGATTATGACACAATGCACCCACATATAAATGCGTGGCCACATAGTGCAGGTAGTCTACTTCATCAGATGTACTCAGGCCGGTCATCAGGGCTCATTGCACAGAACACCTAAAGCCACTTTTTCATTTCACATATGCATACAACACACATACACAAGTCAAGACCAAGTTCAGGAACCACGACCTTGAGAACAGGTGGCAGACACTCAACCCATCAAGCCACACTGTCTCCACTGTGTTCTGTACTAAAATAAAAGGTTATTTCCAAGTTTACTAGGAACTGCCACTCAGTTATTGCTCGAGACCAAGCTTAACATGTTGGCTCATTATGGCCGATACCACAAAACACTTTGCACTTGAGAAAGGACCACATCGAGGTTAGTTTCAAAGCATTAATGGTCCAAATGAAGAGTGCGTTACTTTGAAACAAAGCAGGTTTATAGCAACTTTTAGTTGGTGATTCCTAAGATACAAGTTGGGAGATACCTTGTCTGTTACTACAGAAAAGTGAGCATTGTTCTAATTTGAGCGGCGTTTACTGCCTCACTGCAAGAGCTAGTGAAGCCATCCAATCATCAGTGCTGGCCATTTAGCTAGCATTGTGTTAATAAGGGAGCGTTCTTAATAGTTACGGTAAATGCACGCCATATGTTGTGGCACACAAAATGTTCTTGCATTCAAAATGTGGACCTTTTAACAAAATTAAGATATTATTTCCAAACATTTATGAATATGCTGACAGGTACTTAACCATGTCCATCAGGACCTCACCTTGTTGGTAACATATACGTTAGACTTGTTCTTGATGAGAAAGGTGATAGTCTGACTAAAACCATTCCAGGCAGCTTCATGTAGCCCAGTATTGCCATGCTGAAAGCATGAACACAAACAATTCATGAGAAACTGCCAAGGATAAAGAAATATTCAAGCAAATACACTTTAGGCCAAAACAGAAGTTGGTTCAGATCTGTTATTTTTTGAAAATCGAGTCCACGGTGCAGAATTTTTTACTTGTTCATTTTAAGAAAATCCATCCAAAATGAACAAAATATTGTTTTTTGAATGTTTGACAAATCATGACGTTTCAGACCATACTTACATACCTTTGTGCAGCTTTTCAAAAAAAAACACGAGACTGGCTGAAATTTATGCACGCACGCATTTTTTAATTTTTTTTAGTCGGTGAGTCAGAACAAAGACCAGAATCAACTATACTTGTTTGACTTTACAGTACTGTGAAAGATTACTTGATGAGAACAGTTGTGGTCTTAAGATCTCCATCTTCATCAATTAATAATTCAGAAATACAAAAAAAGAAAAACAACATTTAAGGGTGTTAATTTCACACAGCATTAATGATTGTCAATAAGAAAATAATAAAATGGTTTCACTAAATGAAAGTATGATAACCGCAAAGAACACCCGCCAGCACACACTGCCAAGTCACCTGTCATAAGCTTTTGAATCATATAAACACATCTGCCAAATCTCATCAAGATCCCACGAGGGTTTGGGAGATACAGCTATGGATGCCGGACGCCCCGACAGAGATGACCACAATATGCACCCACATATTAAAATGATTATTCTAAGATTTTTAAAATGTCACCATTTCTTTAAAAAATCCATCACTGATTAGTACATTTTATTTTTAAGGTTGATGCCCGTATTTATGTACCGGGCCCACATTCGAAGCTATGCCTATATTCAGAATCGAGTCATGCGCCTATACGCAAACCACCTGAGTAAAACAATCCTTAAAGTTGATGCTCTGGCGTACCCCAGCATTTCAAACAATACGCACTGCTATTTGGTTCCCAGAATGCAGTGAATATTTTTGACAATGCTCGCACTTAGGTTTGCTTTGCAGTTGGAAATTGTAGGTTTACGCATGTTAAAACATTACTATTGGAAATTTATAAAAATTGTGCCATTAAAAGAGCTCCCACGAAAAAGCATCAATTCAAAGCAAGAAATCGGATTTTGGAAAGTGTTTTTGACTTATAAGAAAATCTGGTGATGAAGTAAGACTGTAAACTCAACTCTCTGCGTTTTTACCCAATAAGTTGAACTTTTAGAATAAATTCTCTAAGTTTTGCGTTTGCGTAGATGAAAATGTTATGATGATTAGAAAATATCATTGTTCATGCCAATTGCTGTGAATTGACAAAACATATTTTTGCTGTCATGGAATATTGTCCAAAAACAGTTCACAGTTGCTTGTGTCCGAAAACCTTTACTATAATGGAATATTATTCTAATATCTTGCATATGGTGTTCAGTTATGCCTAGCATTCAAACAGTATCTTGTTTTTGAAAGAAAGCCTTTATTTCCACAGCGATTTTTCGGAAAAAAAACTCTCTCGTGGCGCTCGTACGGATAGCTCTGAAGGTGCTGGTTTGAATCAAAATAACATAAAAGACAGAACGATCGACTGACATTGCTTGGAAAATGAATGATCATATAAACTCAGATAATTTTACTAGAATCTTTTACACTCTGATTTTCGGATAGTGGCAGAGTGCATCATCTTAACCACACATGTATTTATCTTGTTATTGAAATTTGACAATTTGCAAGTTACTAACTCTGCAAGTGATAGCCAAAGCCTATAACTTGAGTGTCTTTTAGGTGGCTCTGGTTATCGCACCCAAAGCCTATAACTTGAGTGTCTTTTAGGTGGCTCTGGTTATCGCACCCAAAGCCTATAACTTGAGTGTCTTTTAGGTGGCTCTGGTTATCGCACCCAAAGCCTATAACTTGAGTGTCTTTTAGGTGGCTCTGGTTATCGCACCCATACTCAACACTAAGCCCACAGGTTTGTTACTACAAATCTCCTGCAAACATCCCAGGAACAGGGCTTGAAATAGCCCATGACAAAAAAGAGGAAAATTTTCCAGGTGATGCATCGTTCATGTGATAGAAATAATATTTTGTATTAAAAAAATTAGCTGCTAGAAACATTTTTGCATGAAAAAAGTAAAAAATAATGAAAAAGGAAACTGGAAATCAAATAAGAAGAAATTGAAACTAAAGAGGAAAATTCCAAGCCCTGCTGAAATCAAAATGGCAGCAATCAACAAAGAGGTCTATCGGACAGAAAAATGAACTGAAAAGTAATTCAGGAAACATTTTGCTGACTATTCACCAATGACAAACACACCTGAGCTATGGTTAAATGTAACACAAAATTTTGCAAACTTTGGAACATCATATCTCTGAAATGGCTGGTCTGATTAAAATGAAACTTTCAGATCCTATGACTGATGCACTTTTCTGTAAAATGCTTTTAAGATTTTTGAGGAGATTCAGGATCCCACCATATGTAATCACAAGCTGGTACTTTTGAGACTAATTTGAAAAAGTTTGCACAAACACAAATGAAAGCTGTTTTGAGATTTCATTTATCAGGACATTTGGTCATGGTATTGATACCATTGATTAGGAGTAAATATATTTTCTTTTCAACTAAATGGTCAATAACAAAACAATGCCAAATCTGTCACTTTCTATACATCAGGTGTCCCAAAAACATTTTTGACAAGTAATTTTTCATCAATCAAAATGTTCACAATGTATCTTCAGCGTGTCATCAACAAGTCTACAAAGTATATCAGAAAAATATAGAAACATGAATGTATTTTGAAATTCAACACAATAGAGTGAAAAATGCAATATCACTGTGACTTTCATCATGTTTATGCTGTGCTAGCATTTGTCAGTCAAAACATTGGCTGCTGGTTCTCAAGTCTAAAGTTTTTTTCAGATCTGTATCCAAATCAGTTCTGTCCAGTATTCCGGTTTGTAAAGATGCCTTCGAGTGAAAGTGATCTGTTTCAAGTTGAAAGGGTGGGGCGGAAGAAGAATCATAAGGGAGTTCCCAGGACTACATGTTAAAAAGAGGATCATTCATGTTGAGGAACTGATTCAATACCAGAACAACCCGTGGAACCACAAATCTCTGAGAGAAGTCACACGCGATTTACAAAGGAGCAAGCTTTCCGTGCAAAGAATGGCGAAAAACTGGAGCTAAAACCTTTCAAAAGAAGGCGGGCATCACAGAGAGATCAAAATGTTTGAAGGAAAAGGAAAACTTGATGCTGATACCTGGATGACAGCGACTCAGACACTGATGTGAAAAGAATCATTTTCATTGATGAAAAAGACTTTAAGTTAGAGATCGCTAAAAGTCGTCATAATGATCGTGTTTATGGGAAACAAAAATGAATAATTCAACTTTCTCGACTCTATCATGAGACTTCCAGATTTTCTGAAAAAGTAGTTTTCCGCTGGAGTATCCTGGGAAGGAAAAACAAATATTCATTTTATTGATACTGATAGAGCCAAAGTTAATAGTCAACGCTACATGCAGTTATTGGATGAAAATCTGCCGGATTGCAGGCGACTTTATCCTGGAAACAATTACGTGGTTCAGAAAGATGGGGCTCCTTCACACATGAGCAAGATAACCCAGGCTCATCTGGAAGTGGCCACGTCAAAAAATCCAATGGACTATGACATATGGAACTCTCTGAAGGGGAAAATTAATCGGGCAATCAGAGACAAATTGACTGACCAGGAGATAAAAGACAGGCCAATCATGTCATGGGAGGAAATGTCAATAGAAGTAATAAGGAAAGCATTTCTGGTTGGGAGAAACGGCTCCGATTAGTCATGGAGGAAGACGGAAGACACACTGAACATAGACTGAAATAAACAAGCTTTCCTTTGATATTGTATTTTTTGACCTGATGTTATTTAATTTTACAATCCTCAAACTATTGGACACAGATCTCTTTGATATTTTGCACATTTGCTGATATCCCAAGCTTCATCTGTAAGAAATTTAAATAATTATTTGTGGCTGAGAAATTACTCGTCAAAGCGTGGCTCACTTTTTGAGACACCTGACATAATTACACTTTTACTGAGTTCAAATCCATATTTCTGAAGATTTTCATTAAGATGAACAGAACTGTTGTTAGGTTATGCATAACCTAAACAAAGCATAAACGCACACAAAGAATGAAAAGCTTTTGTTCAGTTTTCATGCTCATGTCACTACGTGTAGTTAACAATCATGCTATTAGTTCCGAATTCCGAGATTATGTTAGTCTTGTGCCACCAGAGGCAGAAGGTTATTTCCAAATTGATTTTAAGTCTACAACAATACACTCTAAAATTAGAGGACGACACTCCAGTTTTACAATATTTCGGATTCTCAGGAAATACACTAAAATCCAAAATACATGAAATGCCAATGCAAATTAATGCAATTCCCAGTTACTGCAACAAACTAGAAAATGCATGCGATGTGGTACTCAGTCTCTAAAGCTTACTAACCACTTTGAGACAATACAAAGCCAGAGACGTGCAGTGTATCCATGACTTTGGCACCAGTCACTACTTAGCTTTTTGAAGATACATCTCACAAACAAATGTTCAACAGCTCTAACATGGTGAAGCAAAGAAACAAAGCCAGTCAAGAGGAGAAAGCCTGGCAAGCGTAACCACAGAAACCTATTTGACATTACCACCTCATCCTGTCGATCAATGGCACAACCTTCGTCCACTATGAGCTTGACAGTCTCCACATGACCTTGGGCAGCGGCACGGTGTAGAGGGGTGTAGCCAAGCTGTAACGACCGGCAGAAACAGTAATTTTGCATACACTTCAATAAAAAAATTGATTTTTCCATTTTTCAAAGGCTTTTAACATCGTTGTGAATGGCCACAATTTCTCATAACATTGTCTGATGTTAGGTACGGTATGAATGTTTCAAAGACGATAAAACAATTGTTTGGTCCTTCTTGTATCTTATGAAACAGTGGACAATGAAAGTGTCCTCCAAACTATAAACTAAAGTAGAGAGATATTACCACAACTCTTCTACATATTGGAACTATTTGTCAACTTTGTCATTTTTCTATTTCTCAAAAAATTATTACTTTGCTACAATTAATCAAACTTTTACCAAATGCCCTCATAACAAACAGTACAGTGTAAAACATTCTTAAGTTCTATTATAACATCTTTTTGATGAGAAATTTGACAAATTTCCACTAGTCAGCCATACTGTTTGCTAATCAGCTGAAGGATAATTCCAATCTAAGGATGAGTCAGTAAGGATCTTCAAATATATCTGCAATCAAGAATCATCATGCAATCTCAAGTCATTCAATTTTGTAGCATAAGTAAGATTATTTCACCTGTTAAGCTATGGCGTCTTATTTCTCAAATTCAAGTAATGTGGATCACTGAAATTTCCGTATATAACAACATCTTTTGTCAACAGAAACAGAAATAAAGTGAAATCAAACATTATATGACAATTGACATTTGATGTATGGCATTATGAGCATGATACAAAGTTTTAACTTAAAAGTTGCTACAGTTAAGTTCAGTCATAACAGACAAAAAATGGCCGTCTCAAATATAATTAATGATTTGGTACCACAATTAAATGCCAAAATAATTGTGTTAACAGGTATAACACTATTGAAAGAATGGAACAAAATGAACAGCCACGTAGATCTGTGATCATTATTGTTGTTACAATCACAGTGAACTAAACATTAAACCTGTGATAAAACAGTGACATTTCTACTAATTCTCAAGCAACCAACTTACCAAAATTGATGTGGGAAATTTATTTTTCACTGAGATATGCCAAACAATATTACGCTGCGGGATTGCTTGATCTCACTGTTTGCGCGCAATGTCCCGGCAGACAATTGTGACTTGGAAACGTGGTCTAGTATATGAAACCGCCTGTTTCAATGAGTTTCGTTTTCTATCGCAAAACACGTGACCAAACACCAACCAACGGCCACAACTTGTCATTCAGCACCGCAGTTTCAAAATTTATTCACGTGAACTCAACAAAAACCTGAGAAACAATAAGGGTGCAGCTATTCTTTGAAAATACGCTGGACGGCCGGTCAGTGAGCTTCTACTCGCCCAGCACCGTTTTAGTCGCATTGACCACTGGGCAAGTGGCTAAGTATATCCTCGGTTTGCCACATGAACGACAACCAAACGGGAAAAACATTGTTGCCTTTTACTCCTTAGTAAGACTGTCGCTATGGACAACACAGATACCACAGTACAAATTTCAAGTTGAGTAAATGTTTATTTTTGTTATATAGTCACAGATAAAATGCCACTATGATAACCTAAATAACATAATGAAGTTCGGTCCAATTGTTTCTATATATATATTAATCTTAGATGTTAATTTCAAACTGCCCAATAGTGCCACTTACATGTTGAGAAAATTTCTTCTATAAATAATGTCAGTATTTTCAAAGGCAAAATTAGACGGGATTCAGAGTTCCACCAAATTTCGGAGGAGTTAAAATTCAATGCCAGACTACTCAAGAACAATAGCAGAATTGCAACTTATGTGGTGATAGCCATTTTCCAAATTAACTATCTGGTGCTACCAGTCTTACAGAGGTCTTTTCAAGGCTTGACAATACAGAGGTCTTTTCAAGGCTTGACAATACAGAGGTCTTTTCAAGGCCTGAATAATACACAACTTGCTTAAAATCTCATTGCACATGAACACAAGATTACTGAAATGAATTCTTGTAAAAAGATTCCTGCGAAATTTTCCAGACTTCTGATAATCAGATATATATGGGATCGCTACTTATGACAGTAAACTCTAAAAGTGGTAAGTTCTAAAGAACAAACATGGTAAAACTATATATTAGAACTAACTTGTAAGATAACTTGAAGATGTCTGCCGCAGCTTGCAGACTTGAGCATAATCTGAAAGACTTCATGTCAAAACAAACCCAGAAAACTTAAGCACCAATGCCATTAAGTTATGACCAAGTGCCATTTGTCTCCGTTACTAGCACTTTTAAGAGAAACCTGCATTTTGTTCTCAATTCTATATGAAGATCAATGGAAAAAGGGGACTTTTATAAAGCAGCAACGCGATACAATAGTTGATTACCGATAGAGCGAAAGGTCGGGAGACAAAAATGGTGTAATGCTCATGAACATTCAACAATTTCAACAAACATCAAAGCCTGTAAGATGCTGATTTCACTAGAAACCAAAATAGTTCTGCAATGTACTGTTGCCTTCATCACTCATTCCTTTACTCACTCCGCACACATCGCCCTCCCATCCAAACAGCCAAACATTGATTTGAGAAATTCTAGCCAAACCAAGAAGCTGAACTCCCCTCTGCGGGCTACTATCCAATAAAAATGCTGGCAAATTCAAGATAAAATTCAAATTCGTCATCGAAACCTCCCATTTACACGACTTTTATAATATTTGTTGTGCTGTACCATTAATTTATTTTACTGACGCAGTGAGACACCATGAAATTTGACAAGTTGTGCTACTAGTAACATCTGTGGATACACCATGAAATTTGACAAGTTGTGCTACTAGTAACATCTGTGGATACACCATGAAATTTGACAAGTTGTGCTACTAGTAATATATGTGGATACACCATCTCTCATTCCACATGTCCATATCAAGTCCAAGTCACATGATTAAAAAATTTCAAAAACTATAGGTCTGCCAATCTTGCACTACCATTTTCTGTAATGTTCAATGGAAAACAATGGGTAATGTCAGAACAAAATACCAATGCTGGTCATGAGCGCACATGAAAGAGAGCAGTTTGAACCTGCATAGACTTTTTATAGAACAGACGACTAAACTCACATTGTCTCTGGCATCTACATCGCAGCCATGGTCCAGTAACAGTTTACATATGTCAGTGTAACCATGCACAGCAGCATAATGAATGGCGGTCCTGCCCTCCTGCAAACAACAAGTCCTGTTACATTACATACAATGCAACCTACAAAAGTGGGATAGATACAAAATCATCTGCTTTGTGCATTGTTAGCAATTGAATGGCAGACAACAGATGTGAGTGTGCATGTAAACAACCACTGGTGTATTGACCTGCTGGTATTGTGCTCCACATCAACATTGGTTGGCAAACAACAATTATGATATTGACACGTTGACCAAGCAGTTTGTTTTAGGTTGGTTGCAGATTCCACAAATATTTGTCAATGGCGTCTGTACACTACAACAAAATGTGAAACACTTGTGTTATTGAACAATGAGCAAATCTGCTGACTGAAAAATGTCTAACAAATGAGATTAACATTGAGAAAACATTCTTGAGCAAATGTCATTTATTTTGAAACAAGAAGCTCACAACTGACGATTAACCTAAGTTATTTTTGGTTTTATCGCATTTTGTTGCAATCCTGACCACTCATTACAGGCCATTAATGAACGAATGCTTTACAACAAGTCAATATAGTTGAGAGTTAAGAGTCAGTTCAGTTTTCAGCTTTCCTTTCAATCCATGCAAGAGCTCAAGAAGCAACAAATCAACAAGGTTGGAGCTAAAAAAGTGGTCTAAAACATAGAACTTAATCAGCTCGCTGGACGTCAAGCCATCATTGTTCACTTATTAAATAACAAGCAAGTTTGAGTTTTAAATAGTGATGCTAAAATTTTGTTTTAATGATATCCGAGTTTGCAAAGGCTCACTGAAATTTATTGATGGAATAACCAAACAGAATCCCTCATTAAGTTTTAAGTTGACTATATGACACTAACTCAGTGGCAACAGGACAACAAAATGCAAATCTTACAATAATTATTTTGTGAGAAGGTATTTGATGGCATATCACTTGATCCAAATAGGTCATCTGAACATTAATGTATTGTGTGGTTACAATGAAGCAGTCATGTCTATGCATTTAAGGCCTTTGAACTTGAAGGTGTCATAATTCCCTTAACTTAAGTGATATTTAAATCCCTATGCTGAGTGAACCAAATTAGAGACAGTGGCCAACATGCAGTTCAATGGATTTCATTTTGTGTTGCAGGTTGGGAAGCATAAAAAGATAATGAAAGGTGCACATGAGACCAAAGGTGGTTTGTACCAATCTCTTCTCTCCATCACCACTACAAGCAGAGAATGCTTGATCCATCCAGTGCATTTTCACAGGAAATTTACAAAATTGTTATTTTTTGGGTCACCACCGTTACCCCCATTTGACCTCCCATTAAGTCCGACCCTCAACTCAAACCTCATACCGGTCTGGGAATGGGAGCAAGACAGAGCACTAACTTATGACATATTACCCGATCTGGTTCAAACGAGGCGCCAGACTGCAAAAGTTCTGTCACTTTATCCAACAGACCCTTGCTCGCCGCCAAGCGCAGCTTATCCGCTAGTGACACCGATTGGCCAGCGTCGTCTTCACTGAGAGGAAGCGCTTCTGCCATCACCTACAAACAGAAATTTACTTTTCTCAGTTTTTGTGTAAACAGACAAAAATGACATAAGAAATGGCTTGCTTGTGTGTGGTAAAGTTTCCTAATTCAAACAAAAATAATGGTCAAAACTGTTACTTTTTGAAAAGTACCATTATTACCAAAAATGTTCAATATTTCATCTAGTGTTCGTTGATGGCAGTCGTACCAGAAACCTTTTTCAAATGGTCAGGTAAAATTGTCTTCTTGTTTATTCTTGTTGAAAAGTTTGATAAAATAATATTTTACCTTTCAGTCATATTGGGTTCTAATTTAAAGAAACTTTAACATAGTGCACAAGCATAAAATCAAAACAGCCCAAATCTTTTATGCTATAGGAATATTCCCTGGTTTTAAAATTTACCTTTGGACGTCTTGAAGAAAAGTATTGCTTTTAGAGCTAACAAGCTAATAGATATTTGTATGCCTGACCTGTATATACCGTATTCGCCCTAATAAGCGCCCAGGACGCTTGGAAAAATTCGCTTCAGGAAGAGGGTGCTTATGATAGCTCCAAGTGGTTGAAACCCGGTCTCCGAAACAGGTGAAATTGTAAGCTAGAATTCATCAAATTTAGGCTCTGTGACGCATCTGTAACCCATGACAGAGTTTCTACAAAATTGCAGTGCATTGCTATCAAATATTGCTGTTAAATTATGAGCTTTGTGAGACTAGCTTTATGAGAGTAAAAAGCCTTAATTCGACTTTCGTTTTAGTCACGTGACTGGGGATGAAAAGCAGCTTTAAGCTAATAAACAACAGTTTATGCCACAACTAGGGATAACTGCTATGCAGTGCACAGTGGACAAACAAATCAGCAAATATGAAACAATTGAAATCAGACAATGTAGACTTGACATGTCATACAAGGACACCATTTTCAGGTGATCCTAAATCAAGCAATGGGATGCAACCAAATAAAAATTTCATTCCTTGTAACTCCACAATACAGGGTTTACATAATCAAATTAACAGCAAGAGTTCATTCAGATAAGGCCCATTCATACTGACTTAACTCCCAGCCAGAGTATTGACATAAACTGAAGTTAACTGAACCATTCATACCAGCTTTGGTAGTTAATGGACATTGAAGTAAATGGGAGGTGATGCTGTTGCCATCAAAGTAATCTCAAGGCAGCACTAATGCATCACATGCAAGGTAACATTTTTAATGCGACAGTTTGGGAACATTTACATGTGCTAATTGACTAACACTTATTTCTAATTCGATTGGTGATTATCCAGCAAAATATAAACAACTATTAGCGACGACACTGCCCTTTCATTGTTGACGATAACAGTGGCCCCAGGCGATAACTTCAATAGGACCATGACTGCAACTCAAATGGCCCCTGGCGATAACTTCGATAGGGCCATGATTGCAACGCAAATGGTGTGCTTGTAATGGTGTTTTTAAGTATCATAAAAATGGCCATTAGATGGTGCAGAATAGGTAAAAAATGTTCAAAATTGGAAAAGCTTTGTTGCCTCTCTATTACAAAACTATTTATCAAATTTCATGAAAATCCACCACGAAACTCCAGAGATACAGAAGCAATATCTAAACAAATTGCTATTAGAAGGCATGTGGTAGTCGATCTCTAGAGATACAGAAGCAATATCTAAACAAATTGCTATTAGAAGGCATGTGGTAGTCGATCTCTAGAGATACAGAAGCAATATCTAAACAAATTGCTATTAGAAGGCATGTGGTAGTCGATGTCGATTTCGTCTATCTGTTGTCACTTTAATAAAAATACACTTGACAAATTGTGATCTTCTAAGGGGTGATGCAAAAATAATGTCACTAGAGGGCACCACAATTACGTTGGACGTGGACTCATCTGAAAATCCACACCAGTAATGCTCATGTCAGTAGGAACACATCTGCCAATTTTCATAACAATCCCCGATTTTTGCCAGCTTGTATCAAGTCACAAAATGTGACCTGGAACTTCCAACTTATGTGAGCCGAGTTTTTACACTTCCTCGGCAGAAACCTGGCAAATATAAAATAAAACAACTCCTACGAGTCTAGTCCTACTGTTATTAGGTTGTTGCCAAATCAAGCTGAACACTAAAGGCCATTTCATATTGACTTAACTCCAGTCTGAGCGCGTCGACGTAAACAGTGCAGTTAACTGGACCGTTCATATTGGCTTCGGTAGTTAATGACCATTGAAGTAAAGGGTTGGTGACGCTGACGTCATGGAAGTTATCGCAAGGTAGCGCTGCACGCTAAGATTTTTTCAATGTGACAATTTGGGAACATTTAAATGTGTTAAATGACTCGTTTTTAAATCGATTGGTTATCATTAGAGCAAAGAATAAGTAGTTATTAGTGATGGCACTACTCTGTAACTGTTGACGATAACAGTGGCACCTGGCGATAACTTCGATTGGACCGGAGTTAAGCGTTCATACTGCACTGCAGCGTCGACGCTGCGGTCTTAAATCCACCTGTTAACTGCGATGTTAACTGGAGCTGTTAACTGCGATACAGGACTGGAGTTAAGCGTTCCTACTAACCGCAACTCCCCAAACCATCCACGCGTCGAAAGTATGAAAGGCCCTTAACACTGAACAGGCCTCTCATTAACTTGAAAACATGTCTTGGCTAATGTTTTCAGCTACTTTTTCAAATTTTCGGATACGCCCAAGAAAATTTTGCACCACGGCATAAATACCTGTATGTGATAAAATGTAACAAAAAAGCAATGTTTCTATTCATTCTGAAATGATCAACATTTCAAACTTTGTGGTGAAAAAACACATTTATTTTTCATGTGGCACTAAGTCGGCCCCACTGTTTGCGCGCAATGTACCAGCAAACATGACTTGGAAATGCCATCAAGTAATATAACGGCCAGTTACAATGTGTCTCGTTTTTAAGGCAAAAGACAGCAGCAAACAAATTCTCAAGCCCTTCTTTCCAGGGTGGAGTATGTGCGTACGTGTGAGTCACCTGTCCTTCACATATGTTGATGCCAATGTAACATGCACTCCAGAGTGTGGGAATTTACGCGTACACACCACGCCAAAGTCGCACATCAAAGGGGAACAGTGATAGTCCTAAGTAAAAGAGTATACCGGCTTGACACTGTAGTTTAAGCAGCCTGGGTGTTTATTTGACAATGAACTTGGACCACCTGCTGTTATAAAAGAGGCATTGCTTTACGAAGTTCCTCTGCCCCAATGTTGCCCAGAACTGTGATGTCAAGTCTGTTCCGATTATATTTCCCTGACTCAATGTTTCCTAGGCCAGATGTTCCATGCTCGCCTGTAGCCAGCTGCATACACCTCCCCTCCCAGTCCCCAACTTGACTGAGATGCAATAGGCGAAAAACAAAATTCAAGATGATGCATCCAGTAATAAACCTTTGAATTCTGAAATCGAGAGGCAGCAAATTAAACCAGTGATGCACACTGTCTCTTCGGATGCCACACATGCTCGATAACCAGGTAATTATATTAATCAAAATAGGTAAAATTTGACATAATGCGTGAGTTATGGTAATTCTTCAAAATCTGCGAGCATCCCACCAAAAGCGAGTTGGGAGGGTTGGCAAAACCACTGTCATATTTCTCTGGCCTTCGAATGCATGGTTTACCTAATGCGCGACAGTAGGAAAATCAGCACCGCAGACAGCGTCGCTGAAAACAGAGGTATTGAAGCCAGAGAAGTTCTTTAAGTTTAGGAACATGGTAAAAAATAAAGCAACAAAGCTTTATCTTGAAGTAAATCAATGACCGGGAATAATAATTTGTTACTTGTTATATCATAATTCACACTGCCAAACCACCCTCTCAGAGGCCACCACTGCACTCATTGTTATCACAGATCTTTATCTAAAGTCAGGGAATCTGGTATTTCCTTAACACTGGGCAATTAATCATCAATCTTCAAAAGTCTGAAGTGAGCATTTAACTGGAAATCTTCAAATATTGCAGAGGGGTGCTAAAACAAGCCTTTATGGTACATAGCAAATGTTGCGTGGTGACAGATGAACTCTAAAAATCTGACACTATGAAACATTTTCTTATAACATTAAAAAATTGACAAAATTATTAAACTTGTTTAATCTTCTACCAATGGCTTGCTGTATCCCAAATTGAAACACTTTTATCTGATTCATTGCTCATTGACATTTTGTATACTGGAGAAATACACTTGCTTGAAATTAATCATTTTTCTATTTTTTAAAGGCTTACTACTGAAAATTATAATTAATATTTTACCAATATAAATTTGGTGATTATAAGCTAAATAAACAATTACAAACCACGGAGCAAAAATTACTCTCATGTCAAAAAAAATCAATAGATCTTTAACAAATTTAAGTGTGGAACCACTTTCCGTCCACAGGCTTTTGCTCAACTGTATATTTAGCTCAGTTTTCATGCAATATGTAATCACCAAGGCCATTGACCTTCAATCATATCATCCTAAATATGTATAGGAAGATGCAGGTACACTTTGAAATATTTTAAAACCAGTCATCAGCAGCTAGAACACATTGATGATGCAGCCTCAGAACAAAAATTTCCATGTGACATATTGTTCTACAAATAAATATTAGGCTCACGACCATGTGACAGAAATATTTTAGTGTTGCATAATTTAACTGCAAGAAGCATCTTTTACATTACGTTAAAATAATGATTAAAAAAGAGACAAGAGGAAACTGGAAATAAAATAAGAAGAAATCGAAACCATAAAAGAGAAAATTCACAAGCCCTGATCTCACCAACTTTGAACAAATATAATTTTGCCAAAATTGACCTTTCTTCATTTTTCATATTCTCAACATTGTTGCAACTGTCCCAACTTTCACAAAACATTGTCCAAGGGTGGAGATGTTACACAAGTTAAGGTTCATAAAGCTTATATTTTGAGCCACTTAACTTTTATGAGAAAATAAAGTTTCACTTCTCCGTCATACTGTGTCCTGGTGAGATTTTACCATTCTTGTTTCTAGAACCATCTAAAGCCTTATTTTTTATAAGTGTCCACTCCAAGCCAGGACATGTTCATTTAAAGGCCTTTCATACTAATGTCGACGCGTCGATATTTTGGGGAGCTGCGGTCAGTATGAACGCTTAACTGGATTGAAGTTAGCAGCGCCAGTTAACTTCGCAGTAAACAGGTGGATTTAAGAGCGGAGCGTTGACACTGCGGTGCAGTATGAATGGTCAACTTTGGTCCTATTGAAGTTATCGCCATGTGCAACTATTATCGTCAACAGTTACAGGGTAGTGTCGTAGCCAATGTTGCTTATCATTTGCACTAATAATCAGCAATCGAACTAAAAACTACTGAAGCCATTATGAATGGTTTAGTTAACTTTGCCGTTTATGTTGACACTCTGCTAAGACCAGAGTTAAGTCAGTATGAAAAGGCCTTTAGACCACAATTTAAACCTCACTGGACAATACATCAATGAATTGTGAATAGAACAAAATCTGAACATTTTCCCAATTTTGCACAAAACCCCAAGTGCTAAAGTAACTTCTGTACTACACAGTAGTTTCCAGCGCCTCACCTTGCAAACAATGTCTAAATTGGGACACTGAAAATGCGGCGTAACCAATGAACCAATCAAACTGTCAGC
This sequence comes from Phoronis australis, assembly GCA_002633005.1. Lineage (NCBI taxonomy): Eukaryota > Metazoa > Phoronida > Phoronidae > Phoronis > Phoronis australis. Next base: position 118,875 of record NMRA01000467.1, read on the forward strand.
AAATGAGCACAAAAGCATCTGGCTGAGTTTGGTACACAATCACCTGAGGTACTTAGAACACTACATGTCATTGTCTGGTTGTACAAAGCAACCCAACAGAAAATGCTAGGTTGCAAACACCATCCACATTTGATGATGTCTCCAAGTTGGGGAGGAGGGGGATGTCTGACAATCTGCTCCTGTGCTCCAACATCACTTTTAATTTACCACCTGTAGTTAAACTGGTATTTTTCCTGCTTCAGATAGGTAGTGATGCATGAGCCAGTACAAAGTAGGCTTTATTCAGCGCTTATAATGACAATAAAAGAGACAAGAGGCACAAGTTCAACAGAAAAATACAGGCACTGTGGTTAGCCAAACAAGTTAAATGGCTGATGACATACTATCAATGCTATCACCACCTTTGCTATTGATGTTTAATGTAGGGCTGTTGTCCACTCTGCATTAAGCCAAGTATCATTATTGCCATGAAATTTAACTCAGCAAAAGTGTATTTTCTAAAAATAGAAAACCTGGACTGATTTTTTACCTTAAGCTAATCTGCCAAAGCTAACTGGGATGCACGACCTTGTGTTTTCGGTAAACTTTAGAAAAAATGAAAGGGCTATGACCATATATCATTGCATAAAATCATATAAGTCCTATTTTTGATAGCCCCGGAATGCAAAAAAAGGGACATTTTTCAAGAGTCCCAGACATAAATGAGTGAGCAGACAAGATGGCTCCAGGACCTAGATTGGTGTCAGTATTGGTTAACTCACATGGAAAGAATGTGGCACTTGGTAATGAAAACATGTCAGAGACAAAATATGAGATCTTGATAGAATGGAGACAAATTTATAAGACAAGTGAAGACATGGCAAACTGTAATGAGACAGTAAAGAAGTTGGGAAGATTGTGAAGAAGGGGAGAGGCAGATTACCAAACAATATGGCTGGAAATTGTGGACTTCTCCAGGCTTGAAATTTCCTCTAACATTTATTTGACAAGCTAAAGATACTCAGGTCAGGGTAAATTAATGATGAATTAAAGCAGACTGATTTCGTGAAATGTGCACAAATACAGCTCAAATCCTCAACACCAGAGAAAATACCAAACTCTAACAAGGAACACATCAAAATCTCAAATGTACTGAATTTGTCAAATGTCCCGTCCACAAACAGCCAACCCTAGAACAACTTGCACTAGAGCAACTTCCGCCACTTTTTTTAAAAGTGAAGCTCCACACACACATATCTGATCACTAGGGAAAGGCACAAGTTGTTGCTCTGTGCATGATAATGAACAGGTAATGCGAATATGGGCGCAAAAGAAGTCCAGTGTGTATGCAACCACAGTTGATAATTACTTGTACCTTGCCCATGCAGGTTTACCTTAGAACAAATTACCATACCTGGATAAGGTGAAGTACAGTGTCGTCAACGCACAGACTTACACTGGATCAAGTTATTCCTGGAATGAATTGTCATTAAGTGCTGTCTGGACGGCGGACGCACCCAACGAAAGCCACTATTGACAACTTACCGTACCTTCACATTATTGAGGCAGGGTAACTTGTTCTAGGTACTAACTTGTGCCACTTGCAATCGCTGTGTAGCTGCAGAAGTGGGGTAGGGCAGAAGTAATTATCAGTTGCAGTTACACACAGATGGGTGTTCCCTTGCGCGCTGTATTGGCATTAGGTGTTCATTGTCCATGCACAGAACAACTTTCGCCTAACATTAGTTATTGGTTATGTATGTGCGTGTGTGTGGAAGGTCCACTTGAAAGTGGGGTAAGTTGCACTAGTTTAGATAGTATCCACACAGCACCTAGCAACAACTTGTTACAGAAGTACCCTGTTCTAGGGTAAGACTGTGTGTGGATGGCACTCCATAAAATAGTTCCGTAATATGATCAGATTAGCAAACAAAAAAACATCGAATAACAGTAAAATCTCAGAACTACCCCGTTTTCCATTTTCAAGGTCAAATAAAAACTTTGCTGTTTTTAAAAATATTGCCAGGAAGTAGCTGTGGTACAGAAAGTGAACATGAGAAAAGTTACTTTGGATCTGCATAACCAGCCACACTGTGTCATAAAGTGGAGATCAGTCTACCATTCTAAGCACTCCTCAGTCGACCCAGACATACTCCTGATTTCACCAACTTCGTGATATGCAAAATGAACAGTCAGGTCATCCAGCAAGTTAAACTGTTATAAAGATAAGCCAGTTAAATACAAGTCACCTATATAATGGCCTGCACATGAATGTTGACTGGATTTGATATAGAGACAGTACCATGGCAAGAGTTATCACCTTATTTAAAAGGCCAGCTGAATGCCTATCCCAGTCCTTGTCACCAGAGGGACAGATCAGCATGGGGTAATATCCATCTAAATAGACCCATGATAAGTCATTTAAGTGATAACATTACTAATCTAATTACTCTCATACACTTCAGTAAATCCTTAAAATAGTTTCAGATATCCACAGTTGAAGCTAAGTAAAATTAAAACTCATGGTTGGGAAACAACTATGATTTTATGCACTAATTTTGAGCAAAATAATTCCTGAACATGCCATTTACAATTTTTCAAAGGCTCGTTATTTTAATGCAAATAATGGAAAACTGACCAAAAGTTGTTTTAAGACATTTACTTTAACTACAAGCTTTGTTAGCAATAGACCAAAACTGTCTTAATCTTTATTTTAGAGGAAAATTTTGACAGAAGAAAATTTGTAGTCCATATTGTGAGCTAAATAAGTAAAGAATTAACAAAGTTGTATCTGAAATTTTGAATACATTCTCTTTCAGAAGTACATTTGACTTTATACAAGCTCTTAATTGTTCAGTTTAGGACAAATGTTGCTAGCGTAGCCATGGTGCTAGCATAGCTATGGTGTTAGCATAGCCACGGTGCTAGCATAGCCATGGTGTTAGCATAGCCACGGTGCTAGCATAGCCACGGTGCTAGCATAGCCACGGTGCTAGCATAGCCATGGTGCTAGCATAGCCATGGTGCTAGCATAGCCATGGTGCTAGCATAGCCATGGTGCTAGCATAGCCATGGTGCTAGCATAGCCATGGTGTTAGAATAGCCACGGTGCTAGCATAGCCACGGTGCTAGCATAGCCACGGTGCTAGCATAGCCACGGTGTTAGCATAGCCATGGTGCTGGCATAGCCATGGTGCTGGCATAGCCATGGTGCTGGCATAGCCATGGTGCTAGCATAGCCATGGTGCTAGCATAGCCATGGTGTTAGCATAGCCATGGTGTTAGCATAGCCATGGTGCTAGCATAGCCATGGTGCTAGCATAGCCATGTTGTTAAATGTTCACAGTAACATTTGTTTTAAGCTTTCACAAACTGGTCATGATGGATAGCAGTCCCAATAACTTTGAAATCATAAACACCAAAATATTGATAGTGAACAAAGATAATGCCAACTTCTGGTTTTCTCGCAGAAACGTGGGTCTCTAATCTTCAACCCAAATGTGACCCTTGGTCTATGAGTTCAACCTCAACAGACTTGCTAGTGACAGCCACAACACTCTTAAGAGTATTATGGTAAGCACAACCTATATCCCAACACAGTATGTTATTACTGAGAGACTACACAATACCAGAATATTTGGTTACAGCTTTCATCACTTTGTTCACTCTTGCCATAATCCTAACCACAATAGTTTGCCTTGTACAGATTACTGTTGATCAGCTTGAGAATTCAATGAGGAATTTGCTTGTATTCATAATGAATTGGCCAGTGAAAAGCCACACATGAATGGAACTCAAGTGCTCTTGTGGAAAGCAGGCATTTAATATCAAGTAGAAATGAGTAGTTAACTACAAGTTTAATTTTTGATCCTGGATGATGCTCTGGGGACCACTGTAAGTATAAGCAGTCTTTACACAGGGTACAGTAGTCACAGTTGTCAGTTGTCATGGGGAGACTTGCTCCACTTACTGTCTGCTCACATAAACAATAGCCAGCGTCCAAGCCATGTGGAATGCCAGTGGATCACCTGTATGGATCACCTGTATGGATCACCTGTATAATATACGCTATTTTGCAAGCTCATGGAAAGATGGTCCCTTTCTGCCTGAGGGGCCCAAGTTGTGTCATCGCCAGAGATTTGTAACATTCTTGATCCACTAGGTGACGCTTATCGCCACGACACCTCGCTGGTTCCCTGCGTGCTGCTAGGTGGTAGCCAGCACACCTCGCTGGTTCCCTGCGTGCTGCTAGGTGGTAGCCAGCACACCTCGCTGGTTCCCTGCGTGCTGCTAGGTGGTAGCCAGCACACCTCGCTGGTTCCCTGCGTGCTGCTAGGTGGTAGCCAGCACACCTCGCTGGTTCCCTGAGTGCTGCTAGGTGGTAGCCAGCACACAGGTGATCACTTAACTTTCCTCCGAAAATTTTTTTACAGTGGCGTTTCTGATTGACTGGCCGAATTCTCAACAGGCAGCGCTTTACACAAACTGACATGACTGATGGAGGAAGTGTAAATGTGGTCTGTTGTACAGACAAATTGGTGCTTAAAATTTACGTTCAGGAAATGTGAATCCCAAAAAATTGTGGTTGCTCGTTTTAAGGCCCTTTCATATTGACTTAACTCCAGTCTGAGCAGAGCATCGACGTAAACAGCACAGTTAACTGGACCGTTCATACTGGCTTCGGTAGTTAATGAACATCAAAGTAAGCGGATGTGTGCCGCTGTCGTCATCGAAGTCATCGCAAGGTAGCGTTGCAGCTAAGATTTTTTTCAATGTTTCAATTTGGAAACATTTACATGTGCTAAGTGACAGTAAACTTATCTTTAAATCGATTGGTTATTATTAGAGCAAAATATAAGCAGCTATGAGTGACTGCACTACCTTGTAACTGTTGATGATAACAGTGGCACCTGGCGATAACTTCGATTGGACCGAAGTTAAGTGTTCATACTGACTGCAACTCCCCAAACCATCGACGCGTCGACGTTAGTACGAAAGGCCCTAAGCAAACAACATCAGATACAGCCCATGTAATGAGGGGTGGCAATCAGTGTGTGCATGACTTCAATTTTAGGACCTCCGCATGTTGATGCCACAAAAGTATGTCCATTGGCCCAACATGCCCTGGCCAACAAGCCCATTAAAATTTGAAACAAAAAAGGTAAAGAACATAAAAAGGTCTATAGGTCATCGCAATTAGCCCGGCATGGACTTGAAGCCATGTGGGTCAATTCACCCATGTATTTCTAAAATGATACCGGAGTATGTATAAGCTCACACATGGCTTTTCAATAAAAAATAAGACACTAAAAGACACCTAGAACTTGTCAAGGAAATTTACGCTTTTGACAAAGCAACAAGTTAGAAAAACGCAACTGTGAGGCAACTTACCTTGGCCTCAAACCTATGGTCTGAATAGCGATCTGAATTTCAGTTTAAACTAACACAGGTCTATTAATCCACAGTTGCCTAGGGATCTGCATTTTTGCAATGGTAGACCTCATATTGTGAAACTTGTTGTTTTGATTATCTACTGAAAATTGTGGTTTTATTAGATTCTAAGTGCAATGTGTGTTATTTACAAAAAACAAAATCAGGTGAAATTGTGTGTTTTAGTGCACCCTTTGGCCAGAGTTAAACATTGACACAGAGTCTACTCATAATATTGTTACCCCTGCAAATGTAATATTTTTCTCATGTGGCTTCAATTCATACTGTAGCATTTTGGAACTCCTGTGTCATGTGATTACCTCAACTATATTTTGCTAATGCTACCAAAACTTACTGAAGTTTGACTCAACTACTGTATGCACCAAAACTTGAGCAGTAAATGCTTAGCACACAATACACCAGATAAAGCGATTTTTTCCGTTAAGTTAACAGTTCTAAAAAATTATCTTCCAAAAAGTGTCGACTTCATTATTAGCATGTTAGTAAATGCTACAGATTTTGGGAAAAAATATTGGACAAAAAGTACAGGGTGTTGGCCATTTGAAATATAGGGGCTTATACAAGGAATGAGTCATAAGCTAGGGTATGCCTCAGCAGTAAAGGAACAACTGTGTTGTCATTTCTCTTCTCACACAACAATCAACATACCAGAAACATAGCTGACCAAACAAAACTTCTCCAATTAAGTCTAGACACCCAGTATGCAGCAAGACCTTGTTGCCATAGTAATGGGAAAGCACTGAGCTTCCATTCAATTCTGTGGCAGATCAGAATGACTCAAGTAATGACAGCCATTTTTTTCTTTAGATGCACACAGACATGCTGCAGGACCAACACAGACATGCTACAGGACCAACACAGACATGCTACAGGACCAACACAGACATGCTACAGGACCAACACAGACATGCTGCAGGACCAACACAGACATGCTGCAGGACCAACACAGACATGCTGCAGGACCAACACAGACATGCTGCAGGACCAACATAGACATGCTACAGGACCAACACAGACATGCTACAGGACCAAAACAAATGACATGAAGTTGACTAAGGCTTTTTCTTTATGGAAAACTGGTTAATTTAAGGTTCACTTGTAGCATGCCAACAAAACAATTGACTTACATTATTCTGATAAAAATTAACCAATTTGGAACAGTGAAAAATAAATTATTTTACTCAAGGTTGGAACTGTGTCCAGACAGGCACTTGAGGTAAAAGCTTCAGGCAAAAATAATTGTCAAAATGTCCTTTCTTATATTTCAAGGGCCTTGTTGTAAATGTGGCATCTCCACAGTTCTTCAAAACTTAGTTTGATGGTAGCTGAGGCAGAACTTGACGAGGGAATATCATTTAATTTTGTGTTACCTATGTTTTACAATTAAATTATAACTCTCTAGTTTTGAGGATGGTACGTTATGAAATCCAGCTAGTGCATTGTTATGTTCACACTGCAAGTTGAACCAGAGCAACTAGCCCAACAGCAACTGGCACCCAGTCATCAAAGTGTCCACCCTACATGCATGATAAATACCAAAGTGTCCACCCTACATGGATGATAAATACCAAAAACATGACGGAACCCACATGTAGGATTTAGCATAGAGGTTTACATCCAACCTGACTTGCGCTGGAGCAAGTTATCCTAGAACAAGTTACACTACCTCTATCAAGGCAGAGAGTTATCACAGGTATCAAGTCTCTCTCTTGAACCCATACAGTTAACTCTACTACTATCGAAGCTTCGATGTTAACTAAAGTAACCATGAAGTTAAGCATATATGTGTTCCCATCAGCTTCAGCGTTAGTCATCAAACTATATTAGCCAAGAAATCACAACGCAGCACTAATATGACATTAGGTCATATGTCTTGACCTGTCACTGTCATCATGTGGCGTCATGACGTCATATTTCCTGGTGTGAACTGTGTAAAAATGGCCAGTTGTCGTTTTAAGCAACTGAATGAAGGACTGGAGTATTTGTTCGAGCCGAGACGAGTTCAAGACATCAACAAACTTCTAAGGTGTCCCTTTATATGCAAAAGGTACTTAAAGCAATATAACACAATTTTTATCGGAATAAGGCATAATTCAGGAAGGCCTACGGGATGACAAACTTCTTTACTGTGACCAGGTGAGACAAAATGTCTAACTGAATTCATAGGTGTAATAAGGTTTAAATTTTGAGAAAGCAAAGTTTTCGTGTGAATTTCTCAAGTGAAAAAGGCTTAATAAAACTAATCAATGATACCGGTAACCATCATAAGTAAAGACAGACTGTAGAATTCTTCAACTGTTTAGACAACATTTAGCAGCCAATACTATATCCATAAATCAATTCAATCATCTTGAAAGAGTACATAAATAGGCTTACAAAATCCTAGAATGGTATGCAGGGTCACTCGTTTCATCAGACTTGTTTATATCATACAAAACTAATGCTATGAAAAACTCATAACTCTATGGATAGTATTTCTCAGATGTGTCAAATTGTTTGCAAATCGCTCAACACCTGTCGTGACCTACTTTTCACAAAAATGTCGCCAAGCCATTTTAAATGATTTAGTCATACTAAACAACCAACAATTAACATGAATTCTAATGTCCATCGGAAAATTGTCACATGAAGTGAAAACATTCATTATAAAGATAAGTAAGACAAATACCCAAAATCGCGACGACAGTAAATGTTAAAGCAATGACAAATTCAGTTGTAGTTACTTCAGCGTAACGTTAAATTATCGCAGGTCTTCGGCAGGGACTTAACGTAACGAGGTACCTCGATAAAACACACAGGTCTCGATTGTCTACAGCTGTTGTAATCATTGACAAACATCAATTTAAACATTAAATAGCTCTATCCCGGACAAACGAAGTACTTACCACGTCACTAAATTACAAATCTCCGGTAAAATCCAGACATCTCCGTATCAACAACCTGTACGACTGTTCCCGATGCCAAATAATTTGAACCGGAAATACACCAGAGCGCATGGTCAGATGACACAGGTGTTCAAATAGCGACGTCTTTCAGGTGAAAGACTCGCCGCTTCACTTGATATGGAAGTGTATATGTAACGTCCAATACTGTGATTGGTTTAGGCTTCCACAGGGAACAATGCACTGGATCCGAATTCGTAATTCGCATTAATATCATTTTCTCCCTAGAAATAATTTTTGCTCAAGTATTTTAAGCGCAGCACATGCCTAATGGTAGGCTTATGCTTCAATCATATATTTGCAAGCCTCTAATCTTTTTATGTGTGTGCATGAATAAACTGTGTGTTGTATATGTATCTTTTGTCCGCCCTCGGTAACTTACTTAATTGTCGGTTCTAGTTTAGTGTCAGAGGCGGATCTATAGGGGGTGTTCAGGGGGTTCAACGCCCCCCCCCCTCGGGACAGGATCAAAAATAAATATTGAAAAAAAATTCTCTGGAAAAACGAAGTCAGCTACCGCTAAAAACCACCAAAAATCTTACACGGGAGAGTTGAACCCCCTCCCGAACTTCCTGGCACTGGCCACGCTACGAGCCTCGGATTCGCTCGAATCCTAATCCCCCCTTCCCCTTACTGAAAACGTAGATATGCCACTGGTGTCTAATTTAAAACATTAATAATTAGTAATCACTGTTTTTTAACAAAAAGCCAAACAAAATAGCGAAATTTACGGTGGCCCAAAGATGATAACGCGCAAATTTCAGGATCTCGAGAGCGCGACTTAATTTTCTCGTGTTCTAAAGATTCTGAAATAATGTCTTTGCATCATGGAGCCACCATATTGGGTCACCGTAGTGACCTCAAATCTTTAGAGATTTTCGTTGGTTTGAAAAAATAACGAACCGTCAGTTCATTCCAAATCTTGAAACCACCTCCACTATAAATATTGAACAACAAGTTTTTAACAGTAAGTGGTCTAAATCAAAAGTTGTTATTTTGTGATGGATGGTGGACTTCAGTAGGGCTTATAGCCTTTTTTTTAATCTTGTTTCTCTGATTTTTGTCAAGTGTTTTACATATATAATAGAAGTATGGGTCTAATTTTGGGAAAGCGACCAGCTTCACATGGGCCTAAATACGCACAGAGCGTATTGATGGAATTAAATAGTTTGGTGCAGAGTCTGGCTGATCAGAGTTCATGAAGCAATCACTGTGACATCAAAAATACGTTACAAGTTCGAATTTTTTAATTAAGGTTTTCAAACATTTATCGTAACTGGTTTAGGGTTATCTACAGTAATTGAATATATTTTTATTTTCGTCAAACGTTCCTGGTAGAGCATAGATTAATTCCTTATCCAATATATTAGAATGCATGAGTAGTGTAGTCTCCAAGTGGAAAACCATGAGTCTGTTTCTCTGGATGGCTTCACCTGTTTCACGAAGACTAAGTCAGAAAATCCAACTGCAACTTGAAGCAAAATCCGGCGTGCTTGGGAGCAAACTAAAAGTAATTAAGCCAAAAGGCAAAATATGAACTTTTCACGAGAAACAGGCACTAGAAAAGTTTTTGCCTCTCTTCTAAGTGGTCGTTGTGCAACAATTCTCACTTCAGGCCAGTATTAATAGGGAGTAGTGAATTTGGAACTTTATGAAATTTGTGGTTAGCATACCACGATGTTAATCAGAATTTCCAAAATCTTAAAAATCACCAATGTTTGAAAGAGAATGTCTTTGAAAGGCCAATGAGGCTAATAAATTCTTAGACTACATTCCTATTCAAAAGTAATTGTCAAAACTCCACAAAGCTGGTCGAGGGTCGTAGACTAAAGAGTCTCGCGAAAAAATTAGTATGCTCACGTAATTCCGAGGATACCTCGAGAAGTGTTGTGTGATCTTGCGTTTTCGCGAGGTTATCGTCTACAGAATGCAATCTCCGTTGCCTGCTTTAAACGCGATTTAGGAAGCACTGAACAGTTAGGCTGCAGCCACGGGGATTGGTTGTACTGAGCCTAGAATTTAAGTAAAGGGTGTGTGTCAGGTTTGGGGGGCTATTTTGAGGAATGCGTTCAAAATAATTTCAAGGACTCTGATTTGATTAAACTTTTGAATGAGAAGAGACAAGCTGTTTTAGATGTGGCCTACTTTTGATAAAAGCAGAAGCTGCAGTTTGCTAACAACCCCCATCTGCCTGCTGAGAAAATTGGTGCGATTTCAGGTGGCTGTCGAACAGTGCGAAAGTGCCAAGCGAGCAGAGAATCTACAGAGAACGAGCATTCTGAATCTGTAGACAGATTTTTAGCACTGCAGGGTAGTGTTAATTTTGGGGAGAAAACTGTCCGACAATTTTTGTCCTTTAGTCCCATTTTTCTTAGCTACCCAGCTATAGCTGTATGAAGATTATCATCAAAATGCAGCTAGGTACCACTGTGTGCCGGGCTCCGACAGACCTAGAAAATGCACACAGCCCGAATAGACCTTGAACAATCAAATGCGTAGTCACCGAGCAGCATATCCCACATGAAATCTGCGAGGTGAAAATCACCCTATTTCACTTGTAAAAAGGCAAATATACCGTTTAAAGAGATTGCCAGTGTCAGATTCTCGATCAGTATCTCTACTGATTGTGGAAACAAAAACGCCGTTATATTGTTTAATTTCTTGGAACTGATAAAAAATAACAAAATGGTAATTATGTTAACATATTAAAATTTAACATAAATACCCAGCAATTATCATCGTCACGTAACAAAATCATGCATGTATTAAAAATATATATTGAGTAAAGAACAGACATACTTAAACAGAGATATCCAGTAAAAGAAAGTAAACAAAAGTTCTAAAATACGAAACACTCAAAATGAAAGCATGTAAACAACAAATGCAGGTTTACTTAAAAACCTAACTAACGCCTATACAATGACCCCTTGTCCGCCTACACAATGAACCCTTGTCCGGTAAAATCACCCACAAAACCTAGAGACGAAACCCGGGGTACAGAAAAAGTGTACGGGACGTTCCGCCTAGAACCACGATCATTACTACTTTCCCCCACCACAGGGTGCCTTTTCTGGTAAAATTCCTTGAAAGTGTCCACAATGGGAGAAACTTTGCTACAGGTCCAACTACACAAATCCAGAGAAGTTTTTATTTGTAAAAACAATTGTTGCAAAAGATGTACTCATTTTTAACGATATGGCACGATTTCTTGCACTGTTTCAGTATTTTAGACCAACCTGGCTAAAATCCAGGTGCCGTTAAAATCCTTAAGAAATAGTTAAATTTTTGGAATACAAAGGGGCAGTGTTTTTATAACAGAACCCTCCGATGGTTGACTAAGTTTTCCATGGAAGCTCTATGCATTTGGATCCCTTCTTCGTACCCAGACTCTAAACGGATGACTGTATAAAACTTACTCCAGGCTTTAATAACTGATCTCGGGAGTGAAGAGTTTGTTCCCACCAAATAAAACGTAACTATTCGAAATTTTTAAGTAGACGCCCCTTTTGTGCTTCCCTAGTTATGACCTATTCTGAACACAGATGCTATTTGGTGGCATCGACATACTGTCCTAATCAAATAAAGTTATAACTTACAACTGCGCACGACCAAAAGAAGACAATTAACATTCACACTCTACACTTTCAAAAAGTCTATCCCATTAAATAATAATAACCAAGAAGCGATTTTCGACCATAAAAACAACGATGTCCATTAAAGGTCTTAAAATCGGCTTCACAACATTTTTTACCGTGACAGGTTGATTTCTGTTACCAACAAGAAAATCGAAACCGTCTGCTACTTAAGAACAAGCTTCAGTTTATTGAGGCGGTTTTGGCAAGGCCCTAAAATTGCGAATTCGAAAAGGGCACCTGTTATGACTTGGAGTTGCCGGCTCATGGAGCAACAATTCGAGGTCGGAATCCAATAAGTGTGGTGCAATTTTTAATCCACAAAGCAATGAAGAATTTAACATTGGCTGCTCAACAGCTGCGAAATGTCCTTATAATAGTAAAAAACACAAAATAGTTTTTTCTTTGTACTATTTGAAAGAACCCTTTCACTTTTGCTTGACATTTTCAGGAAAAGTACATTTCTGTGAGGGCTTAGGCATTTACGGGGGGCCCCAATTGTTACAACTGTGTAATCCTTAATATGAGTCGAGGCGGCTGCGACATTAATGAAAAAGAAATACGTCCAGCAACAACACACAGTGAGTTTTCAAATTTGTATATTTCGCAGAATTTTCGGTGTGCGGGGAGCCTTACCGATGTTTCGTGCACACCACTCTCACTTGTCTCCAGGCTGTGCCCTACTGGTCACGCAAAATTACAGTGTACATCCGTAAAGCTCAACACGCATTCCTAAATAACATCTGGGTTTATGATAGTCGTTGCAGTCAAATGAAAGAGGTTCCAACATTACATAGCGTGCTCTCACAGGAGTGTCCATGTTGTGACGTTCTACGGTTTCATCGTCACAGTTACCTGTTATTTCCTGAAAAAAGAACTTCGTTTAAAGGTCTGCTTACGCGGCAAAACCGATCGACTCAAATTAAGAGTACGTAATTTGCATCGAAATGATATCAACACATTAAGAAATTTGTCGTTACAAAATAGTTTCTTTATCATCAGCATATGTTTTGTTGAAGCCATTTTCTGGCATAGCAAAAGGTTGCTGGCCAACTTAAAGTCCTAAGAACATTTAAATATCAAATCTAGTCTTGATATTGGGTCTAAAAATTTAACCTGCAGTCTGTAAAAGACGATGCTGCGTCTTCAAAGTCAACGTCAAACGTCAATTGAAAAATGTTTCTCGGCATTAAGCTGTTGTACGTACCTCTGAATTTCCTGTCCGGTAAGTGGTCCAGGTTTCTCCGTCCAAAGAGAAGCTCATCCTGTATTTTGTTACCCACGTGCGGTAGTAACCGTATTCATTTGCGCCCTGAAATGAATCGAAGCGAAAACTTTATACAAGCAGCTATATATCTTCTATCTCGAAAATTAACTTTTAATGTAGACTACTTACCGTTGGGAATTGGTCTCAAATTGTTCTTAAGTGAAACTGGAGATGATATAAGGGCTTGGACAGTGGCGGATCTAGAATATCACAAGGGGGGGGGCCCAACATTTTGTCCGGTTGGAACCATTTGCGCAAACTGAACCACGATTGTAGATGCGCATAGCACCGAATGGGGGGAGGTCGGGAGGGGGG
>NMRA01000467.1:148062-203409 GCA_002633005.1 Phoronis australis
CAGTGTGGCATATTGACTGACTAGTAAATGAAAGCAAACGACGACGGAACTTAACACAACCGAGGTAGAACAATGACTGACTCGGCAGCTCTCACAGTCAGACTATATGAAAAGAAATTGGCGCGAAATGCTTGCCTCCTAAAACGTCACTTCCGGAAGAGCGGACGAGTAATTAATAAAATTACGAAAAGCTGTAATTAAGTGGAAAATATGTCTAGGATAACCAACCAACCTTATTTTAGCTCTAAATGACATGGAAAAAGGTTGCCTTCGCCTTTAACTCCTAATTTGATACTAAGAGACCTACTTGTTTATGGTCCACAGCGTTTGCGCTCGAAGCCTCCTTCTTTTTGTAATGCTTATTACATGTTTTATATTTTGTGCAATCAGTTCGTAACAAATTTGTTGTATTTAAAATGGTCTTCAATTGCCCAAAAGACCAAATCCGTTTTTTGTGTTGGCAATAATGACACGATTGCTTTGGAAATCGTCTTAAGTTAAGGTTTGACAAAGAGAGAATTATGAGTTTCTGAGTGATTTACTAAGGCTTCGATTAAAATTGACATCTTACCAGCAGCTTCTGTTTTTTCGCCATCACTCAGATTCCATTTTCTTTAAAAAATGAAGTAATTTTTCTTCATTGCACAGCGGAGCAGACGACGGAAACGGACGCGTAGTGCCTAGCGCCACTGCCGGTCGCCTGAGATATCGCGGGAGAGCCTATACCCCCACTCAAACACTAAAACTGCACACATTTAAATCTTGTTTCAGCCGTATAATTTTAATTACCGGGGTCAACATTTCCCTACGCTCTTGCTGTTTTATTTTATTGCGGCAGCCAAGGGTGGGGGCCCGGACCCCCTGCCCCCCTAAATCCGCCTATGTACTAAAGCTTGGATCCAAAGACTAGTCGCGAGAGTTTGATCTGAGAATTTCCTGCGGGTCTGCTAGACTCAGTTTTGATCGAGTGTTGGAGTTAGTTTTGTTCATGAAGTAAGACTGTTGAGCTACGGTTTTAGACAACCACTGATTTTTGGGAAAAATTAGTCAAGGAACCCTACACGTACATTGGTCAATCATTCTCCAATCTTAGAACCACTTTCGGCAACCTATCAAAGTTGACAGTTTTCAAGAAAACATTTTTAGGTGTTAAAATCGTTTTTACCGCTGTATTTTATGGAAAGAAGTGACATTTGGTTTATGAGCGTTTGTTTTGCAGTTATAAATGAAAAAATTGCCCCTAGTAGCAGCTGTGTTCACGTGACGAAAAACGTCTCGAAGCTAAGTGTGTGTGTGTGTGTGTGTGTGTGTGTGTGTGTGTGTGTGTGTGTGTTTGTGTGTGTACCGTTTTGTGTTTGTTTACCTGTTGTCGAGATACTTTTTGTCATTTCAATTTCTGAGCAGTGAATGTAGTACTTTCCTATGTTCGAGAAATAAAATTTAAAAAATTAAACTATTACCTTGCAAAAATCCAATCAAACACTTTGTATAGCTAACAGCGTACACTGTATTTGCAAATTGTCTAGTTCTTAGCCAAATATTCCACTTTTTGATTTTCCCCGCCATCCCGCCACACCATCACCGGCCGTTTTGACACATGCTGACACTGTCATGCCAAATACTATTTCTTACACGACATTTTCCCGTTCGACCAAAAAACGGAACGTTTCATGGGTGTTTGAAGCACCAACAAATTCCCATTCGACTTAAACGTGCACATTTGAGTGTAACGTTTCCCGTTCGACAAAAACGTTGTCGGGACGTTTTTGTGTATTGCCGCGAACAACACTTTTATCCACAGCACATTATAATGATATATCCACAGCACATTATAATGATATATCCACAGCACATTATAATGATATATCCACAGCACATTTTAAATCTACTCAGAAGAACTGTATCAAACCGGACTAAAGGTCCAACTAACATGTAACATGTATAATTTTGGATGAATGCCTGACTAAATTCTTCTCACAGCAACTGTGAGAGAGATCCATATTCTAATTCTTTGTCTTGATAGAGTAGAAATCTTTCGTGAATCATTGAAATTATTTCCTTGCTGGTTTAGTTAGCCTTTTGTATAATCTATCGTTTGATTCCTTTTTATGTTACTATTACATCCTCTTATTGTTCACTTTTTGGTAACACTTGATTTTCAGAATTAAAAAATATGGAATGTGGAATTCATTTTTGTGGAAACTAAACTATCTGCTGTGTAGTTAGTTGTGCAGAGATTTTATGGCTTATGATGCGTCTGTATTTGAAACTGCGCCTGTATCCGAATTTAGGCCAATGTTGAATTTTCCGTGACGCTAATTCTTAACTTGTACTGGAAAACACAAAACACACAAAGTCATACACTTGCACAAGAGAACATGCGATAGCACTCGCAATTGAAGTTGCAACTAACATAAGTGCCAAAGGCTTCATCTAGAAAGACAATGTATTTAGTAGAGGTGCATGGGCCTAAATAGGCACTGGTTCAAATTAGCATAGTTATCATCGTAACGTTGTTGTTGAATTTGTTATGAGGCACGTGAAAGCATTTTTTTGCAATCCAATCCGCTTAGGTAAGAAATGACGGGTGTTCTATAAACTCGCTTCCTCGTTTCAATTGCTCGCCGTCACAACGAGGAAACAGGGAGTTCACGGAAACTAACAAAATCTGTCCTAACCGGCATACGATGAACACCAGACCTTTTATTGCAGATGCTGGATGACGCTAACCACAAATTGTAAAACAAGTCGACCTTGCACAATCAGTGTGGTCTTACTGAATCAGATAACGCCTTGGTATCAAGACTAAATCAGACCGGCTTATTTTCTATATGTAATTTTCTTTGTTTAACCTTTCCCAATTTAACTGATTTTTACGCGCGTCCACCAGTGATTTTAGTATCCCGTTTCTGCGGTTAACGCCAGCATGAAGGAAAGAAATTGTCACTAATTTTCCGTTGCACATGCGAACTAACCCGAAGTAAAATATTTTGCTGCGTCTTCTATAGATTTTTGTCATCGCACATGGGGTATTATTACATCAAAACTCATTATTTCAAATTCATTGTATGAAGCATAACAGATTGTTTTCTCAACCAGCATCATGTTATAATACATGTTTTAGTATTTACATCAGCTTGTTATGAAATATTGAGCTCGTGCACAAAGTTGAAGGTGAATGTCATTTTTGAATGTGTACCAGTTTTTCGTTGACCCGAGACAAAGAAGTGCTCGATTTGCCCCTTGCTTGCCTTAAAAATACCATCATTTCTTTTAGAAAGATTATGAGGTCACTAAAGGGATAAAATTTATCTTATTTGTAATTTATTTTGTTCATTTATTTAATGCAAATGAAATAGTGCAAAAATTCGTATCATTGAAGAAACAGAGTACATCTTTGCTTAATGTCCAAATGTGGACGATTGAATTCAACATTTTTCTTGATGTCCTCGGAACTGAGGTAGCTGAAAATTACAGAGTATTTATATTTGCACCAGAAAGACGTGATAATGCCTTGCTATTTTAAACGTTTGTTATTTAAACGATGAGATATTTTTACGGATAAGTTATAGGAGGCCTGTCGTACAACGTGTCTTATTTAAAAATACTCTTTCCGCTTCATTTTGGTTAAAAACATCACAGCACGGATTTTAAAACAAATTAGTTCAGTTTAACCTCAGCCCAAATAATATGAATATGACTTTTTAGTTTAATTTTTATTCACCACCACTTAAATGTTTATCATAGCACGTGACAACGGATGCATTATGAGTACTCACTCTACTTCCATCATATGGAATGAAGTTTCCGCGCAAACCCCTCCCACTTTTGGTTCTTTATTAGTTGTAAAATAAGACAAACACAAACGGGAGTTTAGTGAACTCTTTCGACTGTCAACACTCATCGTGTGTTCTATATCGGTAAATGTAGAGGAAGGAGCATTCTAAATACTTGCACAACGAAATGGGGGACACGGGCTTATATGAAAGTGGTTGGTATTAAATATTTATCTCCTACGCTAATTCTAAAAAATATCAATAAACGTGTCATTTCTGTGCTTTTTGGTAGGTGTACAGTACACATCAAAAGAGTGTTTGCCCACTATCTTCAGTGCGCACTCGACGGTTGCTAGTTAGTGACTGCTGGAAATCCCCATTCTAAGAGGTGGCAAATCCCCATGTTTCTTTATCTTGCAAGAGTGAAATATATCCTTTATTATTGAAATGGAATAAAGCATATGGATGGCATCGTTGTGGGTGACAGATATCTCTATCTTGTCAAAATGCGATTGATGTGGAATTTTATGGAAAACATTCATTGTTCATCGATACCTCTGCGCAAAATCGTTTGTACAAACCATATAAGATTTAAGGTTAGCATATCAATGCATCTATGTGTAGGAAGCATGATAACTTGGGTTTTTGCGTTTTTTGCACTAACTTTCCACCGAACTTTTCGTTTAAACAATTTTACAGGAGAAAATTTATCGGTCAGGGTCGGTTCGAATCAGACTGAAGTGGATCCAGTTTTTCCAACATACATGTAGGCGTTCTTAGTCCCCCTTTCTAAATGCTCTGAGAAATCAATTCAAATATCTTTTCAAATTAAATCAAAACATAGTTAGTTCTGGTCTCTGTTTATTAAACGTTGAGTCCGTGGTGCAGTGTTGTATTTAGTTGCTCATTTCTTTTATCGCAAAAGAAAATCCTTGCGGGATTTTTTACTCGTCGCTTGGCAAATCATGGCGTTTCAAATCTTACTTAAAACCACCAGACATTGACTGAAATTGACGCGGGTGGTCTTTTTAAGTCTGTGAGTCGGAGTAAAGGACAAATCCAGCAATGTTTAATTTTGTCTTATTTGTCAAATTCAATCCCTTTCACACTTGCAATACAATATGTGACATTTACATTACGCGTAAGCAGATTTATGAAATGACTTTTATTGGTTTCTTTTTGGTGACAAAACTCATTTAAATAACCAAATGCTCACCAAGGTTCTAGCGAGAGAGGCAAGATTCTGAAAGACCTCTCAAAAGGCAGTGAAAGGCAAGTGGTGCGCGAGTATGTTCGGGAGCTTACTGTCCTATCGTAGTAAAATGGTGGCCACTGAAGTGATCGGTCGGACAGGTTGCAATGTTGAATTATAGGAAAGAAATCAATTCCTAAATTATAGGACAGAAATAGCTTCCAATGTTTCCACGGTTCCATAAGAAACTGGTCGCACAGTATGGAGTTTGGTCACCAGTTGAACTGAAATTTCAGTTGCGGATCCAGGATATCATAAGGGGGCGGGCCCAACATATTGTCTCCGGGAATCGCACAAAGCACGATTGCGTGGGCGCACCCAGCCTAAAATACAGGAGTTCTCGGAAAAAAAACAAAGAGACGGGAAACCGACTGCGCCGACGATCTGACTTGAACAGTTGCAATCGTTGGTATATGCCCTCTTTTCGTGAGAAGATATCTGCCAATTTACATAATTATCTTAAAAGTGACTTGGCCGACAGAGGGCGATGCCAAAACCAACAAATAAAAACAGCCACAAATAAAAACAACGCTTTGTTCGTATTTTCTTTAAAACTTCATTTAGTCAACACAAATATTGCCTGCGACAGGTCACACAGTTAATAACAAAGCTTTTATGAAATGTGCTTCAAGACAAAAAATGTCAGCCTGCTAAGACTATTTGGCACAGTTTTGCTGTTTTTCCATTAAGCTAATCTGACTGCTTGTGCAGACCATTGATTAAGGTAATCTGACGGACGCACTAACAAGCTAAGGCCATTTCCTGTTGACTTATCCATTCGAACTAGCCACGGCTGAAGAACATGGTTTGCTAATATCCACTTCAGGGTTCAACTGGTTTAAGTTTTTTTAATTTGGCAAGTTAATACTAAAAACTTGACACATCTTGCTATGGAGTAGATGAGATGTACAAGTGTTTCTGCTATGTAATTCTACCCTGCAGATTTGTTTTATTTGAATTATATTTTCAGCTCAAAACACAGTTGCACAGGGATTCAAAGGTATAATTATATGTGAATTAGGAAAAATGCAAACAGTTATTTTCGTCAACGAGCATCCACTCCTTTTCAGAGATTTTGGCCAAGGATTCAAACAAATTCCATACTTGAAACCTCAAAAGGGCAAAAATTACAAAATTGGTTCTGACCTGTGTATGGGTCATTTTGAAAATCGCCGACTCACTTCATAGACGGAAAAAAATCGACCAAGTTCAGCTGGCAGCAGGTGACATTGAGGGAAAGAGAGCCTGAACCATTTCAGCCGACACCAAGTGATGCTGGGAAAAACGTATACCGACCCGTTCTGAACTTCAAGTTGGCATAATACAAATTTTTTTTTTATTCCAAAATTTGGACAACTTAAAACTAGCACATCGCATCAACTTTACTAAAAATCACAATTGGAACCAAATATGCTGTTTTGGTAGGACTGCCATAAAATTCACTGGCCTTGAACAAAATGAGCTTGGTAAGCTTCTGCCTAACATTACAGGTATTGAATGATGCAGTGTTGTGTTATGCAGTTAAATGCTACACAATACACGGACATCACGACCCAATATGGTTCATCAGCAAGGTGGCGGACCACTCCGCACAACGAAAACCATGTGACGTCAACTCTAATTATATTTATCTCATTGCGCGGCCCAGTATTCGCACTGCGGTTTGGTGTTAGCTTGAATGGGACTGGAGTTTAGATATAACAGCTGGAATCTACAATCGTGGACATGTGGGATTGTTTCCACACCCTGTGTATAATATTCACGTATTTTGCAGTGTTTTCTTTAGTTAGGAAAATACGCTAATTAACAGTGCGTATATGTATTTCTGGAAACCCTTCTTGTCTGAAGGCGCTGTTACTATGAAAACTTTTTTGCAACTTGACTCTTGATTTTGACTGGCTAATACGCTTTCCGTATACTTTAACAAAAACTTGGACATTGAACATATCAGAGAAATGACTGGAATTCACACTGTATTTGATATTATTACAGTTTCGTGTTCTCTTTGGGCTCGGATTGAAAAACCTGGTTTTCATAGACTTCTTGGACCTCTCTCTCGCCTCCAGCCTCTATTGACTTGTCACTGAAAAATAATCAGAAAAAATACCCTTACCTTTGCAATAAAAACGTCAGAGGATATCTCGTCTTCTCTTGGGGGTTACATCAAGGTTCATTTTGTGTACAGCAAATACATGTCACTATGCAACATGCACAACACGAGAAAAATAAGGCAAAAAATAATTCAAAGTCAAAGAGGGGTCCCTGAAGAAACACACCTTTGCATTCGCTATAAATCGTCTTCTCGAATTTAAAAATCTGAATCAACGTGCTCTGAAAAATCTTTGCATTACAAGTTTTGTCTGACATTTTCAAAGTATAATAGGTGATTAAGGATACGCTGTCAAGCGAGTGTAGATCATCCGTGCTGCAAAATTAAAAACTAGTGTTCTCCTGCCAAAAATGTCCTGCCAAGGGCTCCCAAATAGGAATTCCAGCACAGTAGGTGGCATATTTTTTAACTTTTTCTCTGTTCTATAAATGTTTAGCTTACTCCACTGCTTTTGCCCTACGTCTGTGCCTGTCATTCACCGCCCTCACACCTGCAAATTATTGGGGCATGCACACTCCTGGCCCCTCTACTTCTTTTGTCCCTGTTTAGTGGAGGGCGCTGGCTCCCAACTTCATAGGTAGGGGGCATCCCTGACTTTTTGGCTTCCTACGCCAATGAAGTAGTCATGATTCGTAAATAATTTTTGCTCATATAAACAGATCTTGTAAGAAATGTATGTTACAACAAAGTTTGTGGAAGTTGAATTTCGGTAAAATTGACATCCTGATTCTTCTCCCAAATAGTTGCCAGCCTAAATCACTGGCGGATCTAGGATGTCGCAAAGGGGCAACCACAATTCTCAAAGGGAAGATGTGCGCGTAGTCTCTATACATCTTTTTGGTCGCGTACAGATGGGCCTCCTAAGTCTGCCCATATGAAACGATATTTCGGTGCATTTTGACATAAGTCAGTTACGAAATTTGAGCAAACCTGTACGATATGCCTCCCAAACAGTAAAGTCCAGTTACGCCTATGTATGTGTAGAGGGGTTTATTACTTCTTCACACGCCTGCACTGGATGTATGGAGAAATGCCATTATAAGAATGATCTTAGTAGGAGCATAGAAAAATGTTCAATTCTGGCCAACTTCGGAACATCATATATCAGAAGTGGCAAATCAGATTGACATGAAACTTTCAGATATTGTGCTTATGCAGTGTTGCACCAATAACAGTTACAAATTGTTTTTAAGAATGTCCCACATATGCACGAGGGACTGTAAAAAATAGGGCTTATGATTTTTGTGAATTTTTTTAAAGTTGCATAAAATGAAAACAAAATTGTGACACCCTTTTTGAGATTTTATCTTGAACATTTATGTCATGAGAAATTTGGTCGTGTTTGATCGTGTTTTTTGCTATGAATATACTTTTCTTTTGTGCTTAATTTGTTTAAAAGAGCATGGTCATGTGATAATATTAATGGCAGATTGGTGTAAGTCGACAACCAAATTCAAAGGAATTCTGCTTCCAAAAATATATACATTGCATATAGTTATGTGGATATTTGGGTAAATGTACGGACTCGTCAATAAGTGTCTACATAACCTGAACAGTTGATCAAAGGCCAAACGTTTGTGTCCCTATATATCGAGAGCCAGTGCCAAATGCATATTTGTTTTCGAAACCCCCACATAGATAAAACTTATGTTCTACTAAACATTATGGCAACAGACCGAATGACAGTCACTCTCCGTTTCAACTCACCGGCAGCGGCATTTTAGCTTGTTGACAACTTCCGCTTCTTCCAAAGTGTCAATTAATGGACGCCCGTGCGTTTCCGGTAGAAAGACTGTAATGAGTCCCGTGACTACTCCAGCCACGCCGAATATAATGAAGGGCAGAACTTCCACACTCGATCCCTGAGGGTTAAAAATATAATTTAGCGTAATACCAGGATTCCCAAGTTGCGAGCCCAAAAAAATAAACGTATGCCTGGGTCTCTGCTCTCACAGAAGTCCGAATAGACAAAGATTCCGTAATAAGTTTGGAAACGGCCATCAACAAAACATTGATCGCTTCTCAGAATGGCCAGGTCCAACATAGATCGCATACATCCAGTTATCATAGATGGCGTGCGTTAATACCATGCAGCCGGCACAGTGCCGCATAAAATGTCATTGTCTGAAAGTAATTAGTGTAAATTTTCGAATTGTATTTTTGTGATAGGTAATGCTAACCTTTTGAAGACACAATGCCATAAACACAGGTACAAACACTCACCAGTAGAGCGATATAAGGTGCTATCATGCCACCGGCACGTGCCCACATAGACCCAGTACCAAGTCCGATGGTTCTTATACTAGTCGGGTAGACCTCAGAGGTGTACACATAGATGATGGCAAACACGGCAGCACTTCCGGCCTTCCCGATACTTGAGAGCACAATGGTCAACATTTTCAAATCTGCATTAGGAAAGAGGACTATTATCTTTCACGACAAGAGGAACAAATTCGCTACCACACTCTCGTCTCAACGTCATGAACCATGGGCGACGCACCATAGGGGGTTGGGGGGCTATAGCTCCCCACTTTTTTCAGTGTGCGTCGCCCATGTGAACGCTTTCAGCAGTTTTCAGAAATTTAAAAGAAAATAAGTTTATCAGTCTAACGAAATTAACAAAATTGGAACATGTTGCAAATTTAAGCTGTGACGGGACGTTAGCAACGGTACATTTATTGTTATGCTTATTTAGTTGTTGTTCATTTATTCTTATGCTAATGTTTTTGTTGCGTCTCAGTGCGCCTTTGTTACGTGGACATGCGGGCATGCATGACAGTATGTGTCGGGCACTTCGCTAGCGACAGGCTCAGGAGAAGGGTGCTTCCTTTCTTTGCTTACATAAAATTGAGCGTTATCATGTGTAACTGAACTGAAACGTAATCGTGACGAGGTGAAATACACATTTTTGATGTTCACTGGAGACTTGCTCTGTTACATTTGGCGCCCAACATGGCCTTTACCTATGTTTATGTTTTTCTTGCTATATTTTTACGTTTGTAAAAAGTGAAACTGTGTGCCTTTCAGCCTTTCTTTCCATTTTGTGATGCACCACCAGGAATGCACTAATTAAACGTAGAAATTGAAAATTTGATGCAAAAGATGTAATTTTAACGAAAACACATGACTTGAAAATAAACTTCGATTGAAGTGGTTGGCACAAAAATTCGTTGTCGGACATTGAAGTGCAAAGAGTGCCCTAATGTCGTGATGCATTGTTACAGTAGCTTTGATGACTTTACACATAGACCTCTACTAGCTGTGGAATGCCAACTCCAATCTCGTCAGAGCGACATACTTGTCCGAATTCGAAGAATTCCGCCAAGTAATAAAAATGTTGACGCCCGAAATTCACTCTCACTATAAACTATACGAATAAGAGGTGTTGACGCCCAAACCTACCATCAGGGATTGCCATAACCGTTAAGCATCCGACGCCAGACAAAATCATTGCAAGACTTAGTGGCCATCGCCGCCCCAACTTCATAATAAAGTAACAGGGAATGTAGGCAACGAACTCAACCAGGCCGAGCAGAGTGTTGTTGAGATAGAGGTCTCCAACTAAGTTACCCACGTTATATGACAAACCGAAGAACACCATTCCTACGACGAACCAATTCAGCCAAACTATGAGGGTCGTCATGCGCATGTTCGGGTATCGCAGAGGGTCGAGTACTGATGATTTTGCCGCAGAATGGTCCTGAAAAGATTAATTTGGCGCAATGAAGCGCTACTTGTCTTGGTTTTGTGATTGGAGATCGCTATGTTAGCACCCTTTTTTAAATTTCAAAAAAGACACCAAATCCTGCTCTGATGACTGGTTTCATCCAAATGACTACAAATATTCTACCACCAACTATTGTGTGTGAAAGCTTGACTACAGCCTTTCATATTGTAAAATTACTTGATTGAAAACGCGACAGTACTGTACTTTTTGTTGGACAGCTCGATACTCTCTCCCATACTTTGTACGAGCGAGATATCAAAATATCAAGCTGTCTAACAGAGAGTACTTGCGTTTAAGTTTACGTTAGCGAAAGGCTACCACCGAATTATACTGTTGGTAAAATAAAGTACGTTCATGCATTTTTTGAAAAATTCCCGAAATCAAAATTTATTGCATGAACGCAAAAACTGAAAAATTCTTCATTTTACGGCATTTGTTTTAAAAAATTTAGACGATGAAAATTGTAAAGATACACATCTGCGCATCATACGCATTCCTGCCCAGGGCCCGGTCTCTAATCTTTGTACTCGAAACGAACTCGAAACTATTTTTGGCAATTTCTCTGCTCCTTTTGTGCGAACTTAAGATAATTGGTTATCAGACTGTGCTCGAATACATTATAGTTTATGCATAGGAGTTTCTAGTTCAAGTTTGCCCTTGAAGACCCTTATATTCGTGCTACAAACTCGAGTAAAAACTCGAAATTTCGAGTTCAAACTCGAACTTATTGCTTTAATATTGGTTTTACAAACTGTGAACTAAGGGCAATAAATTATCTACGTAAGTTATTGTGTACTCGAGCATAGAATAATAGACACTTATCTTAGGATCGCCCAAAAGTAGAGTAGAAAATGCCAAACCTAATTTCGAGTTCCATTTCGGGTAAAAAGATTGGAGACTGGGCCCAGTTGTGCAGTTCATTGACCTTTCAACAGGTCACCAAACGTAGACTTCCGTTACTGCTACTTCCTCAGCCTCCGTTTAAACTAATTACTAATTACTAAAATAATAAACTTGCCAGTGAAAAAGGCCTCAATTTATAATCTTGCGGGAGAGGGCGTTCGTTTCGTTTCGCCGCCTTGATCAAGATCTCAAGAGCCTCGTCATCGCGTCCCTTTGTCATCAGCCATCTGGGAGATCTGTAAGTCAACCTAAGAGAAAAATACATATGCTTGACAATTGATTTCCTGGAACTCGTTGCCGCCACCATGCATACACTGCACCGCAAATTTTCGCAGTCCCCCACTGATATATACCGTGAGAACATGGGCGCATATTGGAAAAAACGAATATAGGCCCATGGAATAATTTTCGTAGCTACAATCAAAAGTTTCTATGCTTTGTAGTATTTACTACACTGAACACTGCCAGCAAACAAAAAAATTAAGGGTTTATGAGAAGAGAACATCATTTCAGCACGTTTTTGCCTTATCCACAAAATAAAAATTAAAGCACCCGTAAACCTGCTTTCTGTCCAAGAAGCGAAATTTGATTTCGACTCTTTTACCACAGTAGGATTGGTTTTAGTGGTACTTTACATGGATGAGAAGTAATTTCTGGATTTATAAGGAGCAGATCATGCTCGGCGCGTAAATTGACACGTCGTGACAAGCCAATTTGTAGTACCTTGTATAAAACAAGAGCAAATTGCCTATTCTATCGAATCACTGACATCACCTTTACCTGTAAGTTGACTAAAGAACAATTTGAGACCAACTCCACAATGGTATGTGGTCTAAATCAAAGGTTGTCTTAGTGAGTAAGAAGGTGGGTTAAGTCGTCCCTTAATCATTGATACAATAGTTAAGTCGTCCCTTAACCATTGATACAATAGTTAAGTCGTCCCTTAACCATTGATACAATAGTTAAATTGTCCCTTAACCATTGATACAATAGTTAAGTCGTCCCTTAACCATTGATACAATAGTCTCCCTTAGCTACACCTAATTCATTTATGTTTACACGTCCCTCGTTTTCAAAAGTAGACCCAAGGTTTACATTTGGGATACTAGAAAGGTAAAACTATGCAATTTGTCGAATATACATCAGCAATTGCCATTACTGCACATGCGTCTAGGCTTCACTTTTTGACGCATGCGTGTGTCTTTTGCGAAATAGGGTCCATGTTGTCTTGTACTTATTCCTTGGTTATGTTTGAATGTTTCGCGCCAACTGTACATATGCATGAAGTCAGGTAGGCGAAGCTTCACAAACAGGCGCAGGGCCTAAATGCCCGCTAAACTTAACATTGGTAATGCTCACTTTTTGAACAAAAGCGTCGCAAATCTACTAAAAAAAGTAAAATGTAGAAAACGAATATTTTTGGGGTTTTCAGACTGAATGGGAAGGAACTAGTTAAATCATTAAGCAGAAATAACAACAGAATTTTCAAAAAATCTAAATCCTTAAGCAAAATAACAAATGAATGTTTAAACACAGACAACAACAGAATTAATTACTAGAAATGTCAACTGACTTACTAAACAGGAACATCTATAACTTAATTTCAAATGGAAATAAAGACAACATTATTCTCAAAAATAACAGCTGTGTTATTAAACAAAAATAACCGAATCAAATTAACCGGTGGTTTCATCACTCACCATTGGAACAACACAAAGAAAATCATAGGCACAGAGGTCGCCAGACTAAGAATCCACCAGTCCCGGGCGAAATATGCCATTCCGCCCAGCATCACGTATCCCACCGCCCACGACAGCTCTGACGCGACTCCCGCGAATATCCTCAAATCTTCCGTGCACCATTCTTGCACTAGAATGAATTTGAATAAAATGACGTAACTCAGCACACGACATTCATTAAAATATATTTGATTACCATCGCCGTAAACTCGCTCACTCTTTTGAGACGCGTAACGGCCGGTAAAATATTCCGTTGTCGGGATGCTCTTATTTTTATTGTAAAATATTCCGATTTTACCTCTGAAAATATTCGTTTGCTATAAAGCGTCTCTCAAAAGTAATGACACTCCAGTTTGGATGCGCATGGATTGTATTAGACTCCATGCATATTCATGAAAATATCGTGGGGTGAGAGTGGCGATTCACGAGAGTTGAGTCTCGCAGACACAAAGGACTAAAACATAACCTATCAGCTGTGTGACTAGTGTATTACGTCATCAAGCAAAGAAATTATGTCACAGCCCGCGTGACAACAATCTCCGCCAATGGCGACACGCCAGCACTTCGGCTTCAGTCAGACGGTTTGTAAAAGTTTAGGAGATGGAGAAACTACGTAATCATTACTATATTGTCCAGAAATTAATTTATTTTTGATATGCATTGTTAAACTTAACTTGAAAAGTTGAGTTTCATGATTTTTTAAACATGGTCAACCATTAATGGAGGCATAAGAAGGAGTGTTGGGTTGGTTAAGATGGTTGTTTGTTATGACATGAACAAGAGAAATAATTCAAGATAGAGTCTCTGGACAGTTGAGTATAGAAAAACCACCATGAGTATGAGCTGTCTCAGGATACGGAGCTTTGCTGACGAACGCTCTGTGTTCAACAAGGGATATCTGCCGACCACATTTGACCTCAACTGTTAGATATATTTATGTGACCACTCTTAATTTTATCTCGTCCCCTTTGACACAGTTTGGATCGTTCCCCATTTCTCCGTGTGTGACGTTTCACTGTACTCCATGAGTCCGTTCCAAGAAACCAACTTAAGTTCATTTTTGACTTAAGACTAAGATTTGTCCCAATTCCCAAACTGAAACTATCAAAATCCGATATGTTACGCCAAATTTAAGATTATTTTCTTGTAACGGAGGTTAGCGAAATTGAAGTTTTATCTTAAAATTTATTTAAATTTAAGATTTGTCTTAGGCGAGTCAGTTTTCTTGGAATGGGCCTCATGACTTAACTTGTTCGCCTGAGCCTACGTATAATATACTGTCTTGCAATCCTGAAGTTGGGTTGGCGTAGTGCTTTAGATATTTTCTTTAAAACGACGTAATTATCAAGCAGTGGACTGGCTGATGATCCCAGACACCCTTCCCGATCCACGCATGGGAGACAATTTTTTGAGAAAAGATTTGTTGTGATCAAAAAATTCGTATTCAATCGCAAAATTTCAAACTGAAAGTAAATGGCCATAACATTTTGAAATGATTTATCTTCGGAAACAATTGGAAATTTTGACACCTCATGACATCAGTCTGAACCTCTTACGCAATGCATATGCGCTGTTCCTTTGTCCACCCGTCCCAAATCCGACAAAAAACCGTACGGTGGTGAATACGATGTAGTTCGGGGAAAAAGAAGCGCCCACTCCGCAACTGAGTTGAAGAACTGAGCACAGAACAAGCGTCAATCGACGACCAAATCTGAAAAAATACATAAAAGGGCATTACAAGCTCGACGACAATCGAACACTCTGCAGATTTTTTGCTTATGTGTGCATTTTTCAGTTCACTCACTCACGCTCCTTTTCTTTTGCTTATTAAAATTTTAACATTTATTCAAAGAGCATACACAAACAACAGCTTATACCCAGACATGTATATGTCATGGTAAAGTAATAACATACGTGAAGGTGCCTACCTTTCATCGCAGAAATCAATTTATGATTTAGATCAATTACAGTAACGGTTATGAATTCGGTCTCAAATAGTTCTTAAGGAAAAGTAAAAGCGATATTAGAGCTTCAGTAGATCTGACGTCATTGCTTGTGACCAGCCTTCGGCTACATAGTCTATTTATTGCTTGTGACCAGCCTTCGGCTACATAGTCTAGTTATTGCTTGTGACCAGCCTTCGGCTACATAGTCTATTTATTGCTTCTGACCAGCTTTCGGCTACATAGTCTTGTTATTGCTTGTGACCAGCCTTCGGCTACAAGTTGACTAGTCACGACGCGTCATTTTACGCTCCAAGCATGGTTTCAGTGAATAACGACCTTTCAGTCATTGACAAACCCGGAAATCATTTCTCATCTGAGTGAGAAAAAAGTTGAGACCAATTTTATAGATTTGCCGAATCAGAAGTTCGCTTAGTAGACAAAACTGAAGGTTTAAAGACACTTTAATTTTTCCAAATATTTTCAACTTGAAATTTTCAATAGTTATGTTGATCTTGTTTGTTTTACTTTTGTTCTGAAGATCTTTCATTGTGTTAAACTACCTCAAATTCGTGACGAAAGATATCACAGCAGTTGTGGTGTTTTTGAAACAAACCCCTACGAAAGAGTAGCCTGTTCATGGACGATTCCTTCAAATGGGTATCTTTTCTAGTTAGCTCTCTAAATGGGTGGGGTATCCTAACTTTCCAGAGGCACCCGGTCAAAAATATAACCGAGGATTCCCCTTCCTCTCCGTAGGTGCTAACTAGATTAGCCAGCAGGTAAACATGTGAGCAAATTTGAAATGAACGAACGTTATCTATTTCAGGTCTTAATCTTAAAAAAGCTATTGACTTAGCTTTGATAAATCCTTAACAACTGACAAAAGTACATACTATGTGCAAGCGAGTACGTAAATGGGTTTCAAAACAAATGCTCTGCACTGGCTTAGCTGGCTTGTACCGAAGAAAATGTTCACGCTACCCCTCAAAATGGCATCGGCAGTGTCATGTCCGAAGAGAGCGCNCCCCCCCCCCCCCGCTCCCTAAATTTGATTCGCCTAATGTTTGTGTTGAACGCTGCTGACGAAATTCACTCATGCAGCTCACGTCTAAAGTCAGTCAAGAATGACTACGAAATCGTGTTCTGTCGTGTTAATCCGTAAAGCATAAGTCTTAGACACACCAGAAAACTATAAAAGGGATTGAATTGTTTGGAACTTGATATGCGAAATTATCTGTTTTAACGAGAACTGAATTGTCACATACCATAAGAGTACAAAATGACAATCTTCATTTCAGATAGTGCTAAATGTATTTTGTGAAAGCTATTTATACTTTTTTAAACTCCAAATTTCACCGGAAATACAAATAACGATCAATGTTAATTTTCGAGAAAGCAAAGCCTATTTCTGTCCTTTGCATCGCCTCGTAATAACAGCTCAGAAGCTTAATGTTCATAAATTCGAAAGCCACGTGGCTATTGATCGAGTAGACCGATAGGGCCTCAATCTATGGACAAATTTGAATAAATTAAGGGCCATGTTGCCAACCTCTTTGGGAGGCATATTTTCACTGTGTAATTATTTTGCTACCTCACTACGTAACGCGAATAGTGATTGGTCAAAATCATTAACTGGATTTTAGTTTAGCCAAATACTGAATCCACAGTTATTTTCAGTATACACTAGACCCCATATCCCAAACGCTGATGTTTTGGTGACCGATATGTTAGTTTTAATCAGCTGCTTTGGGTTGTCGTTGTGTTAGAGTCTGAGGTCAGTTTCTTAAAAGTGACTCTTAAGTTACTTTAAAAGATTTTTTGTCCTAAAAGACAATTGGTGCTAAAAGGCTTAATCAAATAATTGTAAGCGTATCACAGTCTAGAAATAATCGATACGAAAATGATGTCAATAACTATGGCAGTTAAGTATCCATTCTCAGACATAAATGCACTTTTGCTCTAGCGAGATTTGCCTATTTTTAAAAATTGTTTGTGGAGCATAAAACCAGATTTCTGACGTAATAAAACAAATCCCTGAATGCAATGCGATGATCTGATATTTCTGTTTTTACCCAGATCTTTCCAGCATACCTTTGAGTATGGCCTCCTCCAACCAATAAACAAGCTCATGGTATTACAAAGCACTGCCAAAATACAACTCAAGGAGCTTCTTACAAATATACGCCCGATCACTTTATTCATCAAATATGGGTAATTACTTTCGGCTTTTCTTTATGAAAGACATTTAAAAGTATTAATACGTGACATAGTTCACTGAAACAAAAGGGTTTTCTCGCTAGAGAAAAAATACAAGAAATGTTCATCATACAACGCAATATAGCAAAGAACTCCACAGCTTTCCTGTAATTCTGATGCTATTCAGTTTCGTAAAAGTTTTTAATTTTTTGTCTAGGAATTTTCTAAACAACGCATTTGAATTTTTCGGATGTGTTGTGCCAAATGACATATCTTCTCAGCTTGCTCTGTCACTCAAGGAAATACTGAGATTGACAGTTAGGAAAAATGAAGACGATTATTGGAGCGCAATCGGTTCAAAATACAATAGTGAAATTTGTCAATTGCCGACGACATTGTCTTATTTCTGAATAGAGCAAAAGGTAGCTTAGGTTGAATCTGGGCTTATTAGATCAGTACGCAAAGTGCCCGGGCTTAGATTCAATACAAACAAGACAGAATATGCTTTGAAAGAAGTGTGTTATCTCCATACAAAATTGAATGGACTAGTCCTATTAGTATAGTCCTTGCCAACTGCACCCTTGGAAAAACCAACCGTAGTCAAAACTGATATCTTAATGAGGCATGGAACGCTGGATCTCGCCCAGAATATGTTTTAAACAATTCCTGA
The DNA here is from genome assembly GCA_002633005.1 of Phoronis australis. Taxonomy (NCBI): domain Eukaryota; kingdom Metazoa; phylum Phoronida; family Phoronidae; genus Phoronis; species Phoronis australis. Next base: position 166,382 of record NMRA01000467.1, read on the forward strand.
CAAAAGTACCATCTCTAAACGTCTAGTACACTTTCCCCCGTGAGAAAATTTCCAGAAAAAATCACAAAATTCACGATTTTTGAAATACGCGGGAAGAAAAAAACTCTGTGCTTACCACAGAATTTCTAATCTCTCTCCCATTTATGATGCATGTGCACATGCGCTCAGTCAGTTGCTTGAAATCGCTTGAGGTCAAAAGTCATTTTTTCCATACAAACCAAATATACTACGTCTACGTCTTGTCATACCAAATAAGGAGACGTGTTTTTCCCTTTGCTAGAAAATTGAAGAAGTGGCGAGCAGTTGACAGATCGTTTTTTTTCGAAATTTAGAACTAAAAGAAAATGATTTGATATCAGCACAAATTAAAAATCTTGATCATCAAGCCCTAAGAATACCTGGTAAGCAGGTTGAATTTTGTTTCCGGCAGCGGCAGAGAACCACTTTCAATATTGCAATTTGGTCTGTTTATCGCGCTCGAGGCTTCTTTAAGAAAAGTGACTCATCTACTTGCTTTCTAACGTTTCCCATCCTCTGAATAAATTAAACACTAAGAAGCAATATGTGTTTTTATCGGTGAAACCGATACAACAAGAGACATTCAGGTGTTTACAAACTAAAATACATCAGGAATCTGGGTTCGATATAGCGTTACTTAAAAGGATACTAAAATACATCAGGAATCTGGGTTCGATATAGCGTTACTTAAAAGGACACTTAACCCTGTTTTGATAATTTCCACCAATTCTCGTTCTGTCACCTGCTAATGCATATTTATTGTCAATCTTCCAAGTTAAAGGCAGGAAGCAACTAGAAACTAAAATCCCAATGTCACAGTTTGAATATTATGGTCTTAGGTAGGTGGTCTTTTCCCAGAGTTGCCCTATAATTCTCTAAAACCGTAGGTCACGATTGCCCGTTTAGCATACTTTAAAAGGAGCTTTCAGTTTTGCTTCCAAACGTTGTCGATTACAGAGCAGTAATTTGTTTCAGAGAAGTGGATGGTAAAGTCGTTTTTAACATCTAATGATAGGCCAAAACCGGGTTTGGTATCCTTTTAATAAAATCCTGAATCCGTCTGTGTATGTGTACAACGTAGCACTTACCTGTCAGATAAGTCGCCGACGATAAAACAACCGACGAAGTAACCCAACATGTAAATCATCTGAGAAAAAGCAATGAGCCATTTGTCGTCGCACACCAAATTCCACTGAAATGATATTTTGGTTTGAACGTTTCGTGTGAAATAGCCCTACAAATTCACCCTAGTAGACCATCTGCGTTCGAGACCACGGCAAGTTATGACATTTTCAGTGAAAACTCTTTATTTCACAATTGTATTTTGAGTTGGTACCTGAAGGGTATAGACAGGAATTTAGGGTTTGTGAAAAATAGATTCACAGCCATTCGTCGAGTCCTGTATGGAGAAACAAATGGCGGTTGGGAAGTGGATAGATTCCTTTGATGTACGTAAGTTTGACAAGGCGTGTGAAACTATAACTTTAAAGAATTACAAAATTGAGATGATACCGACTGACATTAGTGAGGAAAAGCATTGTGTGACTAATTCAAGTTCAGTTGTAGCTGATACTGAACTGTGCACCTTGTTTACATGCAGAACTATTGCTGATATTAGTCTCCTTCCATGAATGGCTGTGCAAATACAGTTCAAAATGTGCCGGTTATCTCCGTAAAAGGTCCAATAATGGTTGTGCTTACTAACATGAAACGAAGCCACTTAATTTTCTGAGTGATATTTGAGGGCCAGCGTGAGCGGATATCTGAGTTGTCTGCCTCAACTTAACCATAGATCAGCTGACAGCTCACGCTCAGGTGTAAAAATATTACATTTGACTGAACTAGCCGCCAGCGTGATGCGCGATTCCAGCTTTGGTTCACTCGAGGTAGACAGCTCAGCTCGTATCTATTCGTTTGCGTTGGCCTTTTTAAAGAATCTATAGCCTTGCACACCGAAAACAAGCCTGAAACTTTACAAAACTAATACGAATCCCAGCTGTCCACTAGGCGGTCAAGGCTGATAAGTGGGACAAAACCTTACCTTGTCTTTTATCTCGGGAAAGATGTATTTACTTAACCTACCTACTTTGTATCCAATGCACGCACTTGTGATTAATGCATATTTGTTTCAAATAATTGTCGGGTTATTCCAATAATCTTCGTATACATGTAGACCAACTTGCGTTCATTTGGTACACACAGAAAAAATCATCAGCACTGGTGTAAACCATGGCATGTTTTGTTGATCTGTCTCGTTCATAAAGTAATGTATTAATACCGGCTTACACCATCTGGGCAACATTTTGACAAAACGTGATATCTTCCTGCTAAGGCAAATGAAGGCACGGGTAGTCCCTATCTAAACACAACATGGGTAGTAATCCCTTACCACGGGACAAACACAGTACAGGGAACTGAAACCTTTACCAACCCTTAGTACGGATTGAAGCCAGAACTACAGACGTGCGAGGTGTGTCCGTACGCGATATAATTCAAGTTCTGTTGTAAGGACTTTCTTAATTGTACAAACATCACTCAAATATTTTTATCGTTTAGTAATATTGTCAAAAGTCACCAACACTTCAAAAATTATTCTTAACTTGGCATTTAATTTTGCGTTCTTTGTCTTATTGTTTATGTTAAGAAAAATATTTGTGAATTGTTATGCCCATCTAGTCAGGACCGTCCTGCCTCTAGTGTCCGCTGGCTTTGTTTGACTTATTGGAAGTTTTGCGTTAATTGGGAGTATGTTTGAATAACTAAAATATAAGTCCCAAAGCTCCTAATCTCCTAGTATCGAACTCGGTTGATTACTGATGAAAGAGCATATGACAATAATCAGTGTTTCTTATTGACGAGAATACGTCTTGATAAACGGCGAGTTAGTCTTCGGTTACTGACTGAACTTGGTAGTATGCCCAAGGCGTTTGAATTTTTTGTACCACCATTCAGCCAAGAATAGAGCATAGGTGAGTAATGCTAGTGTGTGGGAGAAAAGAAGGTGGGGAAGTTTTGGCTCCATTGCATGGCGCTTTTTGAGTTTTTATGTCATGTAAAATGGAGGCCTAAGCTTTCCAACACAAAAAAATCGCTTTAGATCACTTGCCAAATTGGCCTCAAATTCTACCATAGTCACCGGCTTTGCAGGTGATTTCAGGGCTTCGCAAGACCTAACATGTCCTTATTGCACGAGACCAAGCAGTCTACAAACTTTTCGCAGCTTGTCTGAATGAAAAACAAATTACCAGTCCTTTACAGACACAGAGGCCATTTCCCGCGGTGTGACCTAAGTAGTAGTATATGGCCCCCAGGGGTAGGCCTATTATTTTAAGGCTCCTTTAAACAGTTACCACCACTACCTTGTGTCTCAAAAAGAATTTTATGAATACGACTTAAGAGATTTAATAGCCTTTAGGATACCTGTTGCTAAAAACAAGCCAATTTTTTTTTCTGTTATCGAGGTTGTACACAATGGGTACAAGACCGTCTCCACCATTGTTGTTTTTACCATTGCCATAGTTATGAGGAAAGTCCGCGGAGAGCCGCCTTTTCAGACACGAAAAGATGCGTTTGCGGGCTGTAGTAACAGCAACTTGACTGAGAAGGACTTTGTATTCAAATTTCCTGAACATTTGAAAGATGCACAGAAATGGCATCGGTTTGTGCGCCGCACGAGATCTGGAATGTCAGTGAAGACATGCGATTCAGTCATGAGCCACACTTTGTTCGGCACATTTCAAGGAATTGTGTTTCGACCAAACACAAAAGCTGCGATACGATGAAGGACTCGCCACCTTGTACGTGTATTTGCAAATTTTATAAATAACGAAGAAACTGCCAGACTCTCGAAACCGGCCCAGATCGAGTGCTACGACACGTAGACTTATGCATTGTGTTTAGACCGTGCTCATTCATCATGGCAATAAGATGACCTAGGTTTACTGTGGCCTTTGTCATTCAGTGATTATTATGTGGTTTTTGTGAATATTGACCACCCCTTGGTTCAGTTGGTTGTGGCTCACATATATCTGCAGCATTTCTTGTGCAAGTGGGTCGAGTTCATACGGCCTCACAGCCGACGAAAGTTAGCTAAGTGGGAAATCGATTTCATTGTCTGGTTGTTCAAATACCTGAGCGTGGTGTCAGTATCCACTCTCTTTGTCTCCAAAATAATTGTCTAGTTTTCACTCAAAATCATCTTCGTCTTCTGATCTGCTGTGTTCCGCTATTGCAATTGATTGTCAAGTGACCAAAAGTATAGCACCCATTAGGCCTACATCATTTTTCGGGAAACTTGGAAATAACTAATTTTTCTTCAAAATTAATAAATTCGCGACTATTTGGCATCAAAAATGCTTATTTAGTTAGATTTTATGGTATTTATTTCATATTAGTTTACCTCAAAAGCTAAGAAAATGCATGGTGGGTACCTTAGATTCCTTTTCAGGAGCCGGGAAAAGGTAACGCCGCAGTGATGAGCACATGAACAGAAGGGCGTATCGTCGCCAGTTTGCTTTTAAAAATATAAGTGACAAAAGTGGTGGGTAGTGTCACACCTGAAAATGTAACAGATATCTAAGGTACTGGTGTTGTTTGATTGGTATTGAAAGACGTTGTTTATATCAATTATTAACTGGTTCACGTGCAGTACAGATAGTAGTGACCAGCTGTAACTTTGACCACATACCTCTGCTGTTAGATTGCTCACTGCTCTTTTTTGCTATTTTGGTCATTACTTACCTGTTAATGTCTTACTACCTGTTTGTTTTTACTGAGGGCCCCCATGGAAAGCAGTGTGAACTGATGGGGCAACTGTCATTGTAAATATTACATTAATAAAATAATACTAAAAATAATAATTTAACGGCCCTTCTGATACAGTAGTTATTTTCGTCCGCATCATCTATCGTTACTGCCCGGCATTGCGTTTATTTTTGGTTGGGTCAACTGGGTCACCACTTGGAACCATTTACTGTGCATTTGTTATTTTTTTGGCCGAGTCGCCTCTAGGTAGCACCTAAATACTTGCTATTATATGAGGTCACGTTGGTACTTTTTCTTTTAAATCTTTTGATAATAAATGATGACATACAGGCGACTAGTCGGTAAACCAACCCTTAAATTTAAATAGGGTTGACAGTCCGAACAGTGAAAGTCTAGAATCAAATGCCGTACATATGACACTCGAATTGCACGTCAAACATTAACACGCTATCGTGTGAACACATATCTTAAGATATAATAAAGTCTTACTAAAGCGATTATAACCGCACGGAAATCAAGCCATTCGAAGATTAGGCTTTTTACTTTTCGCTTGTCACTTCGCCATTTTGCATTTTTTAATCGATCGGTGAAGTCATGGACTAAAGTATTCTTTGGTCTCGTTATCTGGCATTGGGTCACTAGGTAAAAAAACTAAGGGTAAAAGATGGCTAACGATTTGATCCATTGTTGTTAGAGGAGAGTAAAAAGAGGCAAAATATAATCGGCAAGGCCGTTTGTGGTTTTCTAAACGTGTCAATGGAATGTTATTTGGTTAGTACTATAACTCTGAACAAGAATTTTCCTCCCGTTCATTTGGTGGTGAAAAGTCCTCTGGTGTACCTTCAGCTTTGTTTAAGGGCCGAGTATTGGCTAACACGCGACTTGTTAGTAAGTACCATAAACACTAGAAACAATGTTTGAAATATATTGGTAGTATGTTTGACGAAGATTTAGATTTCACGGACGAATGTGTGTTTTACTTGATTCAATCTTTTGCAGTATCCTTCGTGAGTTAATAAATAATATAAAACATCGACGCCTTGTTTTAATGTAACAAAGCAAATGCCAGCAGATGTCTATGGCCTAAAATTCGCTAGCATTATTTTTACCAGCCAATTTAAGGCCGTGTTAACATGAATATTAAAGCTTTAATTACGTTGTCTAAATCTGAAGTTCGCTTTTTGGATGGAGCATGAGTTTTAATAACCTTGTCGCAAAGCTGTATACTAAATGTATATGTTTTGATGATTGTCTTCATACAGCTGGCTGATTAGCTAGAGTTTTAACCGCTTGTAAGTTAGTACATTTATATTTTTTTGCTTAGGGAAAGGTTTCCCTTTAAGTTTCCCTAATTTATTAAGCGATCTAGATGTAGTAATACTTCTCATCAGGCTCTGTGGTCTAATATTGGTTAAAGTGTTGTTTAGCAGTGTCCCGAATTCTATACATTCTATACATTTTTACATGTCAAAAATAATTACAAAATGTTGTTTCATAAATGCAGACTTGCACATAGAAGTGAATCAGTTTTGCCAGCAATGGAACACGAATGAGCCTATTTGATAGAACTTATGGCTCACAGATAAATCTAATACAAACACGATACGAATGCATGATGTAAAATCAAAGTTCAGATTGATATCTCGTCGCCTGGTGGTTTTCCACATATTGTAAATACACACACAAACATCTTCCGACGCTCATCACACGAGTTTCCGAAAGAAAAATGATCATAACGACCGAACGCCGAGCGGTTATCTGGAGATTATTGGGAGCGTAGACCGGGCGTCGACGTCGAAATCATCACTCGGTGCATCTTTGGGCAAACTTATTATTTTTTTCAGGCTCTCAGTCTATTTTCTCAAGTAGTCCAGTTTATATTGACGGAGATCATGCGTCGGCGGATCATCAGTCGAAGTCTTAGGCCATCGACGGCCGATATTTCATTTCCTCTCCGTTGCATCAGCCGGAACGTCGAACTATATAGCGTCAGTTTTTCATTAAGTCTTGGCCACGTATCAGCAACAGTGCTATAGTCGCTGATGTTGGGAAATGGCCCAGCCGATCCCGCCAATTGAGTTCGAGGAATCGGGAGTAGCGGTTAGAAAAGATGTGTAAAGGGGATGCTACTTCGAAGTCGGTCGAACAATGAGCCGTTGATCGAACAATTGTGCCAACGTCCTGTGATCTGTGAAATCGGTCGAGCGACGGAACAAGTTCACCTTTGTCCGACGGTGATTTCTTCCACCGACACCCGGCTCACGACGCAAAGGCGGTCCAAGATTTTGAGATGGGGGAGGGGCTGGGCAGAGTATTAGCCGTGACTTTGCCCGTCAGACATTTGGACCCCCGAACTGCCAAATGTAATCTGGGTCATGGCCCCCTCTAAATGCGCCACTGTCAGACGTGCCCCACAATCGCCCGATAGCCGATCTGCGTCGGAAACTTTATGCAGCGATGACGGCAGAGGTTTACTACTCAAATACTCGGATCTAAAAAATCGTCCGTTCATCTTAGGTATCGGGATAGAGCTTGCAGTCAGAGCGAGATCGACCGACCATCGCTCCATAAGTGACCAAAACTTCTTGTTTAGTCAACAATTTTACATTTTAACTTACCTCAGTCACGATGGTGTTTGTAAAAACCGACCTATCGTAAGTCCATCTGTTGCATTTTTTAGTCTCTGTCGAATTTTCAAACCAAATGCCACTGATGTTTTTGTCATAAAGTAGACACTCGTTCAACTGCCATTGTCCATTCTTTTCCTCCCAGGGTATCGACTTGTTAAGTAAAAATTCCCTCGATTGGTTCTCTTTATCCGCTACAAAGCAATGATGAGACGGAAGTCCTGCATAAAACACATTTCCCATGTTGTGGAACGCCGTTGCTATGGGAATAAGACATAGTAAAAATATCTGCAGCTTCTGTGCTTTGCCGAAAGATCCGATTTTTCTCAAGTAAAACTCGAACTCATTCGCGTTTTCAGGATGGTGATCCTCTTCTATAGGTTTTGGACTAGGCTTCCCTTCAATATTTTTTATTACGACATCCTTGTTATTATCGTACGCGTTAGACATGTTATTCAGCGTTCAACACAACGAACGTTAGGTAAACTGTTGAGCTCGAACGCGTCCTAACTACACACTTCGCAGATTCCTGACTTCTGTGCAATCTGTACTGCGCACTCGACGCGCTGTTCTAAATACAGAATAGAGCCGTCAAGATGCGATAACATGCCTAGGTGTATACTGTACGTTACCGACTGCCAATCAATCGTAATTCATCTTCTTGTCTTAATTTTGACAGGGTGGCAAAAACCTGCTCAAATCGTAACAGGTAGACACTTTCAAACAAACTTATCGTTTGCAGAAACAAATTTCTGCGTTCAATTCTTTGGTATCAGTGTTAAAATTTAGTGTATATGTATTTGTTTGTACGGTACGCGAATAGAAATAGTACGTTACTAGGCTTATACCTGAAGGCTAATATGCACGGCAGATGGTGACACACACACACACACACACACACACACACACACACACACACACACACACACATATATATATATAAATATATATAAGACCATTCCAATGTATGTCAGTGAATCGGCAGCCTCTAATTTTGGAGCACTAACACCTATTAGCGAACAACCATTTTCTAGTGAAACCAAGGAGGAAGTTAGGGTGCAGCTGTTTGAATGAAGGCCTAGTTATTTGTTAGCAGTTGTGGAACTTCCTGTGGTTTCAATTACTGACCAGACTACTGAATAAAAATATTAGTATGGATAAAAAATAAAGGACACGAAGACAGCTGGGTGTGATTAGTGCCTTGAGCTCTTTATTAAAGAACACAGTAATTCGTTAACGGTTGCATGGGCTAAAATGCGCCAAAACAGTTCCACGAAAATATAAGGTTCAAGTAGACAGGTTGGTCTGATTAGGAGTTTGAGGCCGGGCATTCAATTTTTCAACTTCCTTGTGGTCAAAACAACTTGAACACTATCGCGAACTTTGATAACTTTTTACACAGCATGAATCTTATCAGCAAGTCTGTGTATTTAGGCCAAATATTTACAAAATTAAAGAATTTAACATTGATTAAAACATCTTCTGAATAAACTTATATTAAAAGGCACATTGAGGGCTGACAAGTTGGAAATAAACCTGATTTTCAAGTAAGTGGAAGCTTTTCACAACAAACTCATGTTGTAGAAAAAGAATAATTTTCACCCTTTTCAGTCTTTCAGTTGCAATCTTTGAAAATAGATAAATAATATTTTTTCACCATTTGAACACCAAAAAACACACACACTTAGTATATTGAACCACAATAAATATTCATTTATTCACAATCTTTGGTAGCAAAAACATAGTTACATAAAATATTTACACAGAATGTAATGAGAAACAATTGAGTAAGACCCCATCGATAACGAATTGAACTTTGTCACTTTATCTAAACTATCACAGGTTATCAAATAAACACGAAGGATAAGAGAACATAAAACTATTAATTAAATGAAATATGGTTACAAAATCAAGCATTCCAACAGGTTACAAGCTTGCGTTTAGATAAGGGTCGTTACTCTAAGATGTCTGTCACTGTTCCGACTCTAGCCCGCAGAATGACATTATAGAATTCTGCGATGTCACCTTTCACTGTCAGAAGAATGTTGGAGTCTACAGTCTGACTGGGCTGGAAGGAAAGAATTGTTATCAAATGAACTGTGTCATATGCTGCCATTTTGGTTGATGTGAATTCTAAGGATAAATGATCAGTCTAATTGCATCACCATTCATAACGTAACTCATCATAAACTTCTTTTTGTTATTCATCAAGGTTCAGTGCTACAACTGTATAAGTTATCACAATTGAATGATAAATCACATCAACAATTGATATGAATTTTTAATCATTTACACCACATCATACCATTCATAGGAATTCTTAGAAATGAATCATAAATTACGAATTTACCAAAAAAAATCATCATAAATTACGATCAACCAAAATTCCCTGTACTAATGGCAAACTAAATAAATAATAAACAACAAAATTTTAATCTACTACCAGCATGATTTTTTACTTTAAAGATGTCATAAAACAAGTGGAAAAGTTTCCATAATTTACAACAAAATAATCAGCCATTGAAAAATGGAACTATTGTTAATTATTTTTATGCGTGACATGTTATTTTTATGTAGATTATGCGGAGAATTCAACCATAGTTGCTTGCTGACGAATGTTTACAAAAGTGGAGTTACCTGTAGCACCAGCATGTACTAAAAAGCTCCAAGCTAAATTGTGCACAACAGTAATTTGATGGAGTAGCTGAGTTATAGCTCATAAGATTGTTTTGTATAATCCAGGTAACTTTTACATACAATTTATCTATTGTCTCAGGAAACAACACTACTCACATCATGGCCAACAGGCGGCGTCCAGGTAAAGGTTATAGCTCTCTTGGTACCTGCTTCTAACATTCCCTGTAAATAGATATGACCACACAACCGTCTCATACAGTATTCATCTGTAGCTCAATGTATATTAACTATATATTGTATATTAACTACATATTGTACACTAACTATATATTGTATATTAACTACATATTGTATATTAACTACATATTGTATATTAACTACATATTGTACACTAACTTTATATTGTATATTAACTATACATTGTATATTGACTATACATTGTATATTAACTACATATTGTACATTAACTATATAATGTACATTAACTATATATTGTATATTAACTACCTATAGTATATTAACTATATATTGTATATTAACTACATATTGTATATTATATTTAACATTAACTAATACATTGGACATTGCCCTCATTGCACATCCTTGATTAATCAAAACTGCATTTTAGATGTCCTGACTCAACAGCAATCCCCATATTTTTGAAATTCTAAATTAAATATTCAGTACTTGTGTTGGCAAGTATCAGTATTGTTTATAAATATTTAACATTTTAAATCTTTCACAAATAAAAATACAGTTTGCTGATTTGATATTTTTAAATCCATGCTCCAGATGAGATTTGGACTTAAAATAGCAACTATCAAAGTTGTCACCTTTGACAGAAAAATCTTTTTACATATTAATTAAAATAGTAAACAAAAACCTATCCCCAACATGAAAAATGCAGTTACATCAATGTCTTTTTAAGTTCTTTACTTTGCTCTGGAAACAAATAACTAAAGGCAGCCTGGTACACATACCAGACGCACGCAGGGCACGAATGTGGACCCATTGCATTTATCACCTGGAATCTCTTTTATGCTTCAATAGCTAAAACAGAGCTGAGGAGAGACCTGCCCCAGTGATAAGCGATCCCACAACCTTGAGTAAAGGAAGCGCACACTTATTCCACTAAGCCACACTGCCTCCTTGCTTTGCTCTGAACACCTGGTACCCTTTCTTAAAGGTTAAGTAAGTCAAAAAATGGTCTCAATTTCAAACTTGAGTAATCTCAAACATTATTAAATCTACAGTTACAAAGTGGTTTTCAAATAAACTGGACTACATCCAAATTCCTTAAAGTTTCGAAGAACAAAATTATAAACTAAATATCCATTTCTTTTCAACTACAACACATTGCAATTCCAACAAATTCTCAACAAAATCTTGGCAGGTAATGCTATACATACTTTGCTGAAATTGCAACAGCTTTGTTTTCAAGTTAATTCACTAATGCACAATTAGCACTAGGCGCAATAACTTCGCATTAAATTCTTACTTTCACTTTGACAAAAATGCGATAATTCCTGCAAGAAATTTGCTCAAGTTTGGCAGAGTCTGACAGAATTCTGTCAAAGTTTGCCAGGTTCATTTTGAAAATTACTGCACCACGAAAATGAGATACATACCTTTGGAGGGTCAAGCTGAAATCCCTTGGCATTAATCACGTTTGTATTTTCAAACAAAAATTCGCCATTCTGTAATTTCAAAACAATAAATGTAAAATGTGAATAGAATGGTATACGTATTACAGTTGCAATTAGAGAAATAGTTGCATTCATTTATTAATAAGAAAAAATTTTAACTCAAGCAAGCATGAATAAAGTATCCAGCTACAAATTGTATACCATTAAATGAGTGACCAGTGATTTCACCACTAACACATCAACACATGAGCATTAGATTGATAGTATTAATGATAACATATTCATAAAACCATACCATTTCTAAAACTTATTTTGGTAAGATCAACTCAGTAATTAAAACAAACATCAATATCAATAACATTAAGAGGTGATATGAACAAAATTAAAGACTTCAATCTTGGTCCAACAGGAAACATAATCCATTACGTAAATGTAAAACAAGCCATTTCAAATATTGATAATTTCACATCCAGCAGACAAAAATGATTGTCATGTCACAAATTGCTTCTCAAGTAAATGCTACGTGTTTTTTCACACACTACAATGACGGCATTCAAAAGGTGAAACACGGTTACTGTAGTTAGTGATAAATAAAACGTGCAAAAGCATCAAGCTACCTGATTTTTCCCAGGCTGTGAGCATTCATTATGATAGGATCAAAATGTGCAAGGAACATGGAATAGAATAAGCAGACCAGTTGTTAGCAAGTCACACAATGCAGACAAAGACACACACAGACAGGAGATACCAGGGGCTGATGGGACCCAAAGTTAATACAAAAGCCAGGTTTAGAGAAAGGGAACATCTGGGTGAGTTGGGTCCCTAAGTTTATTCAAAACAACCAATAGGTTTAAAACTTTGGGGATCTAATGTGTGATAAACATGTGGCCAGTAAGCACTAAGTAATTATGAGGGTAATCAGATTACTATCATGTCTTGAGTATACTGCAGCCATAAATGGATTGCATTGAAATTGACTAAACTGTGGTGCTAAGGTTTAATGAATTTAAACAACTGTTGAATGTGGTGTTCTTTATGTTAAAACATTTAGTTTTCAAGAAATCAACTCTCAGTATCAACAACATTCAATTTTTAATGTCTGTTATAAGTTCCCAGTGAAAGTACAACCCAACTATTTTGTTATTAAACAAATACTGGTCCTGAAGAACGCAATATTGCAAATGACCAGGAAAACATTATGTAAAAGTTAACGTGGATTAGGAGTTTTAATTAACATGTAACTAAAATATTGAATTGTCACAGCACTTTTTAATTTGAAAATACCATTTATTAGTAGTTTGGGCGAGTATTCATGTGACCAATGTGTTCATGTGTGATAAAACACAAGAACCACATACAAAATTTCTACAGTTTTGTCCAGGAGTATAAAATACTTTTGACCAAATCAATCTGAAGTGCTTGATTTTTGGACATAATTACTTTTATCCTACTGTATGCATCATAAAAATTACAGGGTTGAATCACTGTTGGGATTACAAAAACATATAATTCTAAGCGATAACGAACATTCATAAAAAAATTATTATTTTGCTGGTGATACAAAAGTGTTCTTAAAAAACTCACAGTTGGCTGAAAATGAAAAGAAAGAAAGACAAGAAAGAGTTTAGTGGTTACTTTCAGCATTAAGTCAAAGTCACAATGAATTAATTTCAACTCAACAGAAAAGTTGGCAGTAATTAGATATCAGTTAAGTTTGTGTAGGACCTTATTGACTAGTTAGTGTATTTGTAGTGAGTAAAAGTAATATTTTGTGAAAGTAGAACACAATCATGTAAAATTTGATTTTTACTAATGTGACAAAAAATGGTACCAATAACACGTCCAAATATTGTGCGATACTTTTGTTCAAAATAAAATCTCAAAAACGCTGTTACAGTTTTTAAAGTTTCATTTTATGTTTGTTTTAAGCAACGTTCGAGAGAAAACTTTTAAAAAAAATTCCAACAGAATTTTGAGAAGAGTGCATAAAGTATGGTATCTGAAAGTTTCATGAATCGAATGAGCCATTTTTGAGATAACAGATGTTCCAAACCTTGCCAAATCAAGCCATTTTTCAAGGGTCCTACATAACATAACATTTGTTCACACCATGACAAAACCCAATGCTATCCCCTTAAGTGCATGAAGCATGGACTGGTGAATATTCTGTAAGCATCTATTCACATCCAGGCTTTTGGACTATTGCGTTTTGGCCATTAAAACATATTAAATAAGTGATATGAATCGGGTCTTGTCTGAGCCTTCTACTTTGATAACATAATACCAACCACCACTATCCAAGCCCATGGTTAGCAAATGGGAGATAGCATTGGTACTATAATACCAGTCAATGTACAACAACTTATTAACAAAAGGCAAGAGCATGCTTCCAATGAAAAGCATGCAAAATGCTATTTATCAGAACAATTTAAAATAAAATGTATTATATGAACACTAACTTCAACCACAGAGAGACAGAAACAGTGCCGTTGCTTTAAAGCAAAGCAAGTCTATGGCTGAAGCAACAGAAATGCATCAAAGCTGTGTGTATGTCAGTCACCCTCTAAAGAGGAGCCAAGGAAGAAACAAAAACCCACCTTCTTTTGACTGACAGCCATTGTCCTAACACAACCCACACTGATGTCTCTTGTGGCAGCTGAGTAGCCCTCGTCTGTTGGTACGCTAGTTAGAGTGAGTAAGAGAGGTGTTGGCGTCGGTTTGGCATCTTAAAACAAATGACAAAAATATCTGAAATTGTCAATTGCACACAACTGCACACAACTGCACACATTCATTCATAACTGGTACAAATGAAACAAGAAAAAAAGGATGATTTGAGTTATTTGACTGACTCACTTAGAAATGGCTTAACTATTATCAAGATTTTCATATTAATTCAATAATTTAATCAAAATATTATATTAAGGAGCATGGAAAGATTTGTATAATCCACTTTGTTAGTAACAAATTGACAACTAATCTATTGTGGATCATTCATACATCAGTATTTAATTTGTATAATCTAGTTTCTTAGTAACAAATTGACAACTAATCAATTGTGGATCATTCATACATCAGAATTTAATTTGTATAATCTAGTTTCTTAGTAACAAATTGACAACTAATCAATTGTGGATCATTCATACATCAGTATTTAATTTGTATAATCTAGTTTCTTAGTAACAAATTGACAACTAATCTATTGTGGATCATTCATACTTCAGTATTTAATTTGTATAATGTATAATGACAACTTATCAATTGTGGATCATTCATACATCAGTATTTAATTTTTCAAAATTGTATAAAATTAGTCAACATAGTGGAACTTCCCCTCCCTCTATTAAGAACACTTCCAAAAATATTAATTTTACTTATTCCTTATCAATGATTTCCAGCAACATTTCCAAAAAATTAAAAGCATTTGGCTGAGTGTAAACCCCCTTCTCTAGTAGAGGCTATTAAGTACAATACCTTTCAAAATGGTGGAATGAACGGGTGAGCCCATGGTAAGTATGATATAGCCAACAATCTATTTGAGGAAAACATTATCCACAAGGTCAAGCAGCAATATACAATACAAAAATATATTGCTAGTAATGATAAAACAAACTAATTTGCATTCTTACTTGATTCAGATGACAGTCTTGGTGAACATTCAATAAAAATGTTAGGTCACAAAATATGACATACTTAACTGCAAGTGCATATGGTACTTTAAGGTTAAATGCCAGTGTTGTTTTTTATGGTGACATGTATAATAAACATTGTTTTCAAAAAGTTCTAAGCCTTTTTTGACTGTGACTGGCTGCCTCTTAGCAACATTCTGTATGATTTGTTTTCTCATGTTTCGCAATGCTAAAAAGTAATTAATTAATGTTGATTTCAGTTATTTGACAGTTATTTTTATGTTAATAGCATATGCTAACAGCTAACAGCCCCTCTGCCATAAAGCTCATGAAAATGGTGGTAATTGAGAACAGTCCCTTGTTTAGGTGTATTAGTACACCAGGGAGAACATTCAGTCACATGTAGTCATACATTAAAAAATTAATACAAACAGCACTTTGCCTCTTCAAGCCCTGACTTGTCTAACTCGTACACACAGAGAATGTGGAGTTTTCCCTGCCAATCAAATTCTTCTACTCATCCTAGCCACAGTGGCACCACCTACCTTCCTCATCCTCAACTACTGGCAGTACAGCTAGCGACTCTACATCCGGTGACAGTTCATCTCCACCTTCAACGAACATGATACGGGCCTTGGCTTGACCAATCACACGGAACGTGTGAGCCTCCTCCTGTAAACGAATAACAACAGACTGAAACTAGCTGAGGATTGCTGACATTACATGTACTAAATGATAATCCGATTCACTCAAAATGCAATTAAGTTTGTTATTAAAATTTTGCTACTAGACAAAATTTACTCAAACAATCCAAAATCCTTTGCTTGGCATAAAAAGAATGAAAATTCTTGAATAAGTGTTTCACTGATTACCTTAGAAATAAATATTGCTAAATCATTGATCACAGAATCTTATAACGTACACAACACAATGCCCAGATGTTTGCAGTGATGAGAGTACATTTTTTTCAAAAAAATAAGTTGTTTTCAAAGAGATTCCACAAGAGATTGCACGGAACTTGTAAATATTGCTTTTTATGCTATTAACTACAAAAATGAGTCTCGCAATTTTGTGGCCTTTTAGCCCGAGAACTACGCTGTCAAAAATGGACTAGAGACGCAACATTCCTAATTGAGAGCTGAGCTATCGGTCTAAAATGATAATCACAGTAAAACTTTTGTTATCAATAAAATAAAGATTCTGAAACAAAATTGAGTCAGTGGAAAATACAGCGATATCTGTGAAAAATCACATTTTTGAGGAAAAAAATGCAGTCTTGTCATAATAAAAATCTGGGCAATGCTTGCGTGCACATAACAGTATGAGCATCAAGGATTTTTAAAATGGGTCTACTACTAAAGCTACCACATAAACCAGAAAGTAAATTATTTTTGACAGTCCTTCATGCAAAAATGGAACTTTCAAAAAAGAAATCTCTGACATTATTTTTATGAAAAGTGCATAAAGCATAGTAACTGAAACATTTATCTGAATCTGATCAGCCACTTCTGAGATAGGATGTTCCAAAGTTAGACAAATTTGGATATTTTCTAGGGTCCTACATAACCTTGACATACCTGGTTGAAAAGTTCAAGTCTGATAACATCTGAGTAGAAGTTACTGGGATGATCAGGAGCGAATGTGATGGTGATCTCGCGACTGTCCCCAGCTGGTATCTTACCCTCAGCAGGTACACAGTCAAACACACTCTGACCGTTGTAGTTCTGAACACCTGATCAATGACATATTAAAAAGATAGAGATCTCTACATTGTCTTGACTGTGTTATATTTTAATAAAATAAACTTTTTTGCCAACCATATCCTGACTTCTTTTTGTGTCTGAAAATGGAGCTGCGTGGACTCATAGTGTTAGTTCATCACACGTTGAACACTGATATATTGTATTTGGGGTAAAAACAACCTATACAATGATAACAATGCCAAAAAGTAAAATGAACAAATTTTAAACTAAATTTAATATACTTTAAATACTACTTAATCTATAATCTATTTGAATTATAAGCATTATCGTTATGTAATTAAGAGTGCGCGTTAAACAAAAATCTCAATTTAAAGGTTTAATTTCCATGCCATTAAAGAAAAATTAGATTTTACAAAACTAATCTTCAGTTGCTGAGAAATGATAGCTTTGAAGCAAGAATTAACGACCTTTTTCATTCAGTTTTAATTAGTTGCAATAAAAACAATGTCAACAATTTCAAATTGGCGTTCACTTACCAACAAGGGATTTTTCTGTTGAGATATCTCTTTTAATGAACTCAGGAATTCTCTGAGCCTTTGAATACCGTAACAGTGAGTTGCTGTCCAGCTTAATGTTGTAATCTATAGACAGTGTGGAAGTGTTCTGGATCTGAAGAGAATAAAATTTAATTAGATACATTTCAGGTTGGTGATCAAAACAATTCAGGGGTTTGAAAAGTTTTTAGTCAGAAATTTGGAATAACGCTTCCACTTTATAATTACTGAATAAAAGTTTAGCCATGTAATTATTAGCATATTACAACCCTAAAATAATTTATATAACCTATTTCAGCAAGTATCAAAGCCCTTTCATACTAACGTCGATGTGTTGATGTTTGGTAACATTGCGGTCAGTATGAACGGTTAACTTCAGTCCATGATCGAAGTTAACAGCACCAGTTAACTTGCAGTAAACAGATGGATTTAACAGCAGAGTGTCGATGCTGCAGTGCAGTATGAACAGTCAACTCAGGTTCCATCGAAGTTATGACCAGGGGCCACTGTTATAGTCAACAAAAGGGCAGTGCCATCACTAATAGTTGCTTATATTTTGCTCGAATAATCACCAATCGAATTATGAATCAGTTTTATGCCAATTAGCACACGTAAATGTTCTCAAATTGTCACATTAAAATATCTTAGCATGCATGTGATGCATCAGCGCTGCCTTGAGATTCCTTCAATGACGACAGCGTCACCTACTGTTGACTTCCATGCTGTTAACTGCCAAAGCTGGTATGAACGGTTCAATTAACTTCGCAGTTTACATCAATACCATGCTCATACCAGAGCTAAGTTAGTATGAAAGGGCCTGAAGACCTTGTACTTAAATTGGTAAAATGAGATTCATTATTTTTCATAGACAGTTGTGTGGAACATAAGACCAAATTTTGTACATAATTTCTCATGAAACGTGTGTTCAAAAAATAAGTCAGAGAAGCTAGAATATACTAGTCACAAGTTTGGCATCTCAACAAAAATTAAAATCATTAGTGAACAATAAAAAAATCATCTGAACAATATTCAGTATATTTTATATTAAGTGAAATTTTGACATAAGACAATCTTCCTCACTTTTCACAACAGACGTTACTGTTTAAGAGCAGTAGAACTACCCCCAAGTTCCAGTCATTTTTTGCTCTAGATGCAATTTCCACAACGCAGGTACCACAAAGCACATAAATGCAAAATAAAGTCAAAATCCTATTAAAGGTTCATGAGACACAACACGAATTACACGGCTGAATCTACAAGTTTGAGTACAGTAGGCTTTACTCATTCCTGTTATACCAAAGAAATGCCATTGGACAGAAACTGAGTTAGATAGCAGAGAATTGCTGAATACCTTGAATGTTTTTTCCACATATTCATTAGCTAGAACAGTCTGCATGTCCAATACATTGGATTCCAGGGACAGCTTGACTTTGGGGTCAACACCCCTCCCCACCAACGTCACTCGTAATGTCGACTTGGGACAGATGAACTCAAGGACCTCTTGGTACTGAAACAGTTGCATACGATATATTTGGTAATTTGTGTCAGATGACTCTGCCCATCTTTAATAAGAAAGACAACATTCACTAAAAATTCTTTAGTGTCCAATTCTAAACAGTAATCATATCAGAATGACAAAACAAATGAACTGATTACAGCATAACTGTGTGATTTGAAGTTAACTTAGTTTATAATTGTTTCATCTTGGGACATTATAAGTCAGAGAAATGGAATTTAATTTTGTGATATTTTCTCATAAAACAACAGGATATTTTACTTTTAATTCAGTGTGGCTTAGTGCGTTGAGATTCTGCCTCCTGTTAACAAGGTCATAGGTTCGAATCTCACTGGACCACATTGCTAGATGCTTCAGTAAGGTCTCTAGCTCATATGCTTGGTCTTAAATTGTGTATATTGCGTTATGTGTATATTGTGTTATGTGTTTGATTTCAGGTGTTTGGAGCAATGGGAATGGCTGAGTGGCATACTCATGATGTAATATGCATCAGGCCACCTGATAAATAAATACAACCCTGCTAGAATTTTTGTCCCAAATTAAAGAATTTGTATTGTAGGCCCGTCCCAAAATGTCACAGGCCCTTCAATCTGAGACATCTTCCTGTCAAACTCACCACACGTCCTGAACCTGGGGTGAAAGATATGAGAACGGTGTGAGACTCGTCTGGACGGAGTTCTCTCATGGAGTTGAGCACAAGGAAAGGTCCACACGTGTCCAAAACTGAACATTTCACCTGGTTCGTTTTGTCAAGGCAACATCAAGCACAAAATTCACAAAGGCCGTTCTTAATGCATTTGTGACAGAAGAAGCGCACCATGATTACATTACTTCTTAGTTAATCAGACTTGCATAGGACATGTAAGTCTTAACAAAGTGATTGACACTGCTTTGAGTTGTAGAATATGATAATGCACATATTATAAAAAATATGGTCATCATTTGAAATAATACTTCCTGCATAATAATAAGTAACAACAAATTATAAACAAACATTCAATCTATTAACAATAAAGGATACATATATCTTCTCATCACAGATGTTCTGTATAGAGACTGATTTGATGACATTCTGACAAATGGACACATCACCGAAGTCAGTCAGCGTCCGTCCATTGTCTGATATAACACAGAGCTGTGGACGTACCATTGGGCAGTGAACGTTCAAGTACAGTGTGTTGTGAATGCTGAAAGTTAAGATTATCAATCTAAATAGTGACAGTGTTGTTGAGTGATTACATCAAAAACGTGTTGGAGTTTGCTGTCAGTGAACATTCTCAACTACTTAATAATATGAAAAACACTTGGATTCAATCATGAGACAGCCTCATGACTCAGAGGTATTGTGATGCTGTTGACTACAAATCAGTATTTTAAGCATAAATCAAAATTAATTTTGTATAATCAGAGAGGGGTGCTACATCAACTAAATGGCTAAGCTTGAATAGTGTTAAAATCATTTAAAGCAAAAAGTATGACATTTAAGGTTGGAAAGTACCGTAATCGTTCGGGTTAACGCCCTGGGCGGTTAAATTGGCGAATACGAAAAATCAGGGGAGGGCGGTTAACCGAGCAGTGGGCGATTAAATCGGAAATCCACTTAAAGTCGGGGATGTGCGGTTAACTGAGCATGGGCATTAACCCGAACGATTACGGTAAGTTTCTTGCTAGGCTAATATGCATACAAATCAATCAAATGGGTATTCAAGAAAGAGTATTAATACAGACTAATCAACAAGTTACTGCCAAACTTTGTCAATTAGAATTTACATCACATGAAAACAGGTCAAGCAAAGAATGAAAAGAATTATAATAAATTTAAATTTTAACACAAAACTATGTATGCTCATCAGAGTGAAAATGAAATGTGGGGATAATTTCTCTGTAAATATCATACATAATCCACCAGGAACAAAATTACCCAAAGTTTTATGATCTGTGGTTTCAATGCACTGACAGGACTTACTACTATGTTGAACTCATCACAAAAAGAAATACTAATTGTGGGTAGAACCTATATTCTAAACTTGATTTTTATGCCAGTAATGAGTCTGACCATATCTTTAAATGCTAAGTCAGTGGTTGCTGTGTTGTTCACTGACAACACTCACAGACAGGCTACATATCAATTATAACATTAATGATGTGAATGTACACAACATCTGAATTCAAATTTCAATATATGACACCACTTAAAACTGGCTTCATTCAAATTGACAAGTGAAATCAAAATGAGCGCAACTGGGTTGTCATGACTATGTACCTGTATTCCAGTTCTCCAGGATTGGCACATTTGCCGGAGGCCACATAGCAAGGTATGGTGTAGGTAGCAAAGTCCCCCTTGAACTGCTTGAGGAGGGATGTAGTGGCCTGATAGAACTCATCTGATCTAAAGTGAAATAAATGGAACAACCAAAGCATAACTAAGAAATATATTCAGAGTTTCACAGGTATTGTCAACAGAATTTGGCATGAAAACTAAAGTCGATGCTTTCTGAAAGAGTTGGAAAAGAATCTAGCCAAAAGACAATGAAAATGGCTACTACCAACTGACTGGAGACATGTTGTTCAGGAGTGCTAGAGAATTTGTTGGGGCAGATTTCAGTATTCTAAAGCTACATGGAACGTGAATGGACATTTAAAGCAGTGAGATTTTACAACGTTTTGAGTTATTTTGCGGTCAACACAATTTCAAGTTGCAACTAATACGCACTGGAATGTTCAAAGCCCTCTCACTTATGTTACCAAATAATCATGCATAAAAAGATGGCAACATTTTCATCTTTGTCAACTTGGCCCGCCTAAAATGGCCAGCAAGTCACCTTTATGTATTTCTACTACTTTCTGCAATGCAATGTCATTTAATTTTGAAACTTTTTATTTGTCTGCTAGGTTAAATCTGTTTCAAATTTAAACTCAGGGTGATAATGCAAATAAAACAAGAATTCAACGGATTTAGAAAAAATTGACAACCAGAAGCAAAATTTCACCTACTTTGTGTTGATGGTGTCCACACTTGGCGGGGTTATAGGGGCAGGACCCCTGACGGCTAACTCCTGAATTGTGTTAGATTTTCCGGATTTACCCTTGGGAGATGGTTTACCCTTGGCTGGAGGAGCTTTTTTCTTCTGTTCAGTATAAATTATGGCATTGTTTTATCATCTCGTATTGAAAGCAACAAGTCATTAATAATTCGTAAATTGATTCAATCAAACAAAAGCAACATGGATTAATAATCTGAACAATCTTTGTTATAAAAACAACCGCTGCCAAAGAAACAAATTTTGATTAGGACATTTTACCGTGATTATACATAATGGGTTTCAAATTGCCTATTACTCAGATTAGAAGTGGTTTTGGGGTTTGAAAAGCTGATAGGAAGACCTGAGACTCAATTAAAGTTGGCGTGGCCCAGCTACTCATTTTATGTGCAGAGCCTTGTCTGATCAAACAGTCACCTCTTTGCCCAGAAATCACTTCTAATCTTGGTGGAGAACAACAAATTGACTGTGGTTCAAAACCTTCTGTAAGTGGTCAAAATCAAATATTTTTGACAAAATGTTCCTAGATAGCAGATTTAACATGGTCACTTGAAAAAATATACCGGTATTATAATAAATACAATATGAGTTCCCTTAAACATACAGTGTGACTATTCTTAATCTAATAATGTTCAAGTGAATTTTTTTAAATCTCAAATTTCAAAAACATCAACTCAGTTTGTTAATTGAATAATAAGTGCCAGAGTAAAGGCCCAGTAATTAATCCTGTGAAATTTGTTGGAACTCTGATTCTCAACAAATCTGTGTCTCAATGCGAAAATCTTTGTTAGCAAATATTTTGCTTTAAAAACAAAGGGACTACTTTGGTCAAATTCTTCATGGGAATGGCTTTTATCCATCACCTTCCATCCAAAAGGTACTAAAGTTCAAATCTCACTTAAATGAAAAGTAAAATTAATCTTGAAGGCATTGAGTATTCAATAATAAAAAGTGAACAATGGCATTTAGAATTCACACATCAGACTCACACTTGCAAAGTGCATCTCTGTGCAGCATTGGGTGCAGGGATTAATAATACACATTACAAGCACTATTTGTCAATCAGGCTGTGCAGTCAATCAGATTTTAAAATGCCACTATTTTTGACTCCACCCATCATAATACTGGTAAATGGACTAGGATAAATTGAATCTGCTATTGCACAATACACATTCACATTTCATTCATTACAGATTTGACAGATACAAAGTCAATGTTCTCACTAAATGATTGTACGGGAGACCCCATTAAATATATACAAACTTCACAGCATTTCAAAAACTAAATACAACACTGTGTTTTGGATACACCACAAAATCAAAGCCATCCAAATGTTTTGCTCTGAATTCAATGTCTGGAATCAATTGAATTTTTGATCCTTTTGTAACTAAATAAATAGTGAAAATAATATTATGTTTTCATAATCGAAGAGCTGCGAACACTGTAGGAGCAAAACACCTGTTTATCACATTTTACCATAATTGGATATTTTATGCAAACTTTTGTGAAATCATAGCACATGTGAAGTAAATCTCATACATGATTGAAAACTAAAATAAACTCAAATGTGAATACATTGGCATGATCAAAAACCATAGAAAATAAATCCGAAACTAAAAGAGGCGTCATCCAGATCCTCTAAGCGATACACTTGTGTGTCCAAAAGTAGACTAAATATACATACTAAATAAAACAACAAAAATGGATCACTGAATAATAGCATCCTTCGTCAACAGAAACAGAAACAAAGTAAAATCAAACACTATATGACAATTGACATCTGATATATGGCCCAATGTACATATATCAGATGTCAATTGTCATATAGTGTTTGATTTTACTTTAACTCTGTTTCTGTTGACGAAGGATATTATATCCAAAAATTTCAGTGATCCATTTTTGTTGTTTTATTTACGTATATTTTTTCTCATGATCAAAACCAACACTTGGATTCCACAACACAATTTACAAGATGCTTTATCCTGACTGAGGGGTGACAATCTAAGCATCTGCAGGCAAACTTTCCTTTCTGGTGAATCTGTTTGACATGTAATTGATATCAACTGAGCCCAGATTAACATTGTATGATCTAAAGTAAAATTTCATCAATTTTAGACATTCAAAATAATTGCCAAACTTGCACTTTTTTGATTTTAAAGGGCTTTTGCCATTGCTATGATTGCTCACATTTTTTCTACATATTGCCTGTTGAGTACAGAACTTGAATAAAGCAAAGCACTATAGTATGATGTGTCAGTCATGAAAAATGAGAAAAATAAATTTCACCTGTCCTCCATATTTTTTCTGAATTGGTGAGATTTTATAGTACTTGATTGTAGTGTTTTGTAAAGTGAGTTAAAACTTGCTTTTTGTGTTTGAAACCTGAAGCAAAATGGTAAAATATGAACAAGCTTTATCTGAGATTCAACAAGGTAAATTTCAAAACAAATCATTTCTTCTGCTCTAAGCTTGTGCTTAATTCAAGTGGCCTTGATACATTAACAAAAATACAAATAATGACAAGCTAGTAAAATTTATGATCAAGGCACTAACAAATAAACAATGTTCCATGACCTCATATAAAATGTGAAAGCAGATTTCGAAAATGGGGGTGGGGAAAAAGACACAGGTCATTCACTGTGCAGTCAGCCAATGAGTGTATAATGCAGTGTAGAGGGCGGAGAAAATGGCAAATTGGGGGAACAAGGCACTCACTGAGCTAGCTGACCTTTCACCAGAACGACTTCCCTGAAAGAAAAGTCTATGTACGTACAGTACCTAATACTGAAAACAGCCAATACATTTAAAGGGACATTTAGTAAATCTAATATACACATAGGAAAATCATACAATGGTCAGATGGGACACATAAACATATACGTCTAACTATTTTACAAACAACAATGACTATAAACATAAAACTTACTCGAACAACACAGATGATATCTATTAAATGCCATGTGTAAACTTATTAAACATACATGTAGACATGTGATATCTACATAATGTGATAAGTTTAGTACTCTCAACACAACTAAACCTCTCCACTATGGGTAATTTTCAATCATTTACAATAAAATACGCCAGACTGGTGAAACTTTATTTTGTCAAATTCCTAACCAAGAGTAAATACTAAGATAGTTTCAGATGAGTCTATTATAAGCTTGGCTTCCCCCATGTAGAAGTTGTAAAACAACGTTTGGTAACATTTTAAATATTTGCAACAAAGTTATCAGTCTTTGAAAAATAAAAAAATAACATTTTTTGCAAAATAAACAGAGACTTACACCTTAAGACAAGAGAATGTTTTCGTTGCATTACAAAATAGACTTCAGAAAAAAGTTCTAAATCAGAATTAAAAATATCCAAACATTAATTTTACAAGACTGGTATAAAACCACATAACCAACCATCAACAATTTCCATTTTTTGTGACTCGAATACAGACAACAGCCAAGAAGTGATTTTTCATCTAAATTTAAGCTTTATGGAACTATTGAACAGTGCAGTGTTAAGGTCAGAACTAGTCAGCTCCAAAATCTGAATAAAATATGCACAACACAGGGTTAGTAAAAAACAACATTGTTGTGACATGACGTCTTACCGCCTGAGCACCACCAGTTTTTGCCACCACCTGTAATTTGGGATGACACACAGGGAAGTGTTTATACTAGGGTCAAAGGTTAAACTCCCTCCCGAGAACAAGTTAAAAATCGAGAATGAACAGAAGCAAAATGAACACATTCATTACAAAAACAGCGTCAAGTAAACAAATCTATAGCCGTAACATTTTTGCTCAAAGTTTACAGATCATTTAAAAATATTGCTGCCAATCAAGTGCGCCAGTCAGCAAATTAAACGTCTGAAGGCCAAGCAACTGTAACTGCAGCTGGCTTGAGTTATTTTAAGTCATGCAATGTTTTAGCAACAGTTTCCATTTCAGTAAATGCCCACAGTTTGGTTGAATGCCAATAATGGAACTATGCAACTTTGATTTTGTTTGCCTAGTTGGTTTGTGGCTTTTAAGACCCTTGTCTTAAACATTCTGCGCATTGAACTGAGCCCAAAGTGAACTGACATCCATGTCAAAAGATGCACAATTTAAAGGTTGTGGATACCACAATTATCATAAATATTTTGCTTGCAGCAATGATTACCAGAAACACCATACAATATTTCCCAGAATTCATCACACACACAAAGAGGGTTACAATGTGAATTACGCATACAGATATTGCTGATTGTAAGGTCAATAAAAGGAGGTGTTCACAGTCCAATAAATTACAAGCAACTATAAATCTGTCTTCTATCACAAAAATTAACCTTTGAGTGAACACTGTGTTATAAAATTGGTCTCAGAATATAGTTTCTTATTCAAATTAGAGTTAGGTTTGGAAAAACTGGCAACTTGTAATTACTGTAGACCAGGATCAAGTGTGAGTCTTGGTTACAAGTCATCGTGGGTTTACACTTTATGCACCAAGCATGGCCACATACATGGCCTCATGTATGGTCTCATGCATAAGCCTAGAAACCACTTGTCATCTGAATTAGGATTAAGTTGTGGTTTCAGTCAAAAACTAATTTATTTAACTGAAAACAGGTTTTTAGCCACTTTTTAAGATTAACTTCAAGGATTGGAGACCCATTTTACCCATCAACAGAATGATCCCATCACCAAATACTGTAAACTACAAGAGTACCTTTTTTATGATACGGGGAGGGTTCTAAAATTTATGAAGCAAAATAACTATCAAGTTTTAATCACAATATCTCCAACAATTATAGACGATGAACAGTCATACTAATGAAGTAATAAATGAAAAATATCTGCTTATCAATTCACACTAAGTACCTGAATGGAAGAAAGTATCAGGAAAATGAACCTTGCATATGGTGATGCATTTTTTATTTCAAAAGATGATATTTGTATGAAAAAATGTCAACAAGTTACTATATAATGTGTAATGCCATGAACAATAAACACTTTTTCTGAAATGAAGGTTTGGAATTATGACACATGCACAATGTGGATGACAAAAGCTTGAGACAACTTAATGGCAAATGGCATCAGAATAACAATCAACTGGCCTCCAGTGTCCCAGAAACGTCCTCTGCTGGAAAAAGGATTGTCAGTAGCAAGGACACATGTCGAGTTCTAGATCTGTTCAGAACACAAATAAAAAAATAATTGTGACCCAAGATTTCCAAATCCCAAAAAGAAATCTCATACTTTCCAGTTTTATCAAGGGAGACAATCTGTGTGATCAACATCATCAACAGCTACTTGTGCCCTCAAGTGTACACCAGCACTCTCCACTGCTAATTGTGCCCCCTATTGTCAACTAGTACCCTCTACTGGCAAATACTTACAGCCTCAGCCTCTTGTCTCAGCTTCTCCTGTAGCAGCACCTCTTGGTATTCCTTTTCTTTCTGAGCTTCCATCGCTCGTGTCTTAACACGCACAGCCTCCTTCTTAACTGACTCGATTGGCAAGTTGGGTGCAAATCGAATCTCCACACGTTGTTTCTACAATGTAAAGCAAACGGATCACTTCAAAATGACATTAACGTTATATAGGGCATTAACGTTATATAGGACATTAACGTTATATAGGTCATTAACGTTATAAAGGTCATTAACGTTATATAGGGCCTCATCGTCAAGTCTATGTATTCAGTCAAATATCTACAAAACCATAAATTTTCACTCATTCAGTAAAAGTACATAACTTTCGAAAGTAGGATGTAGAATTTGATTTCTGACTGTTTGACTAAAATCTGCCATTAATTGGGTCATGCGATCATTTTCTTTTAGTAAAATTTAGCAAAAAAGAAAGGTACATTGATAGCAAAACAATGGTATCAATAACACAATCAAATTTCATTACGTGGCACCCCCGCCCTGTTGGGTGAGTTTTCACAATTTCTGTGATTGGGAACTCTGCTTATAGCCATGCAGAGCATCATGAGTTTGACAGCAACACGAAGGGGGGAAAGTTGGCAAACCAATGATTACATAATCCAGTGCTCTTGTGGTCTGCGTTCATCTGATAAGCTCTGTAATCTAGCGATTGTGTTGTTAACAGCTTGCCTGATGTTAAACGATATTTAAAAAATACTATTTTCTAATGACTTTCAACAAATGCTATGAAATGCTACCACAAAAAAACTTCAAACGAAGAAAAACTGTTGACTTTCAAATAAATTTACTACACTTTACTTTCACCTGCGGATTCATAAATGTGTGGCTCTGACCAGCTTAAAAACAGTATAGTGTACCAACACAATAGACTTGTTTGTCAAGTTTTGTTACGTTCCCGTGCTGTGGGCTGAGTTTCCCAATTTTGCTGATTGGAAATTTGGGTTATGGCCATGTTGTTATCAGTTTGACAATGATAACAAGGGGAGAAAGTTGGCAAACCAATGTAGTCCATCGCTCCATTGTCTGCGTTCGTCTGATAAGGTCACGTAATCCAGCAATAATCGAATTCCAGATGAGGTCATGATATTGTGAATTTGGTGGTTTTAACAGTCCAGGGGAATGGTTCATAATGAGAAATAGATGCTCAACATGAAATGTCAAGAATACTGATTTTAAGTCATAATCTCATTTTTATTTTAAGCAACACTTTATTTTTTATGAAAATCACAAAAGTCCTACTTTTGATATCCTCTCATTCAAAATTAGTGAAAAATTGTGGAACATGACTGTACACAGTAGCCTGAAAGTTTGACAAGCATTCAATTAGTCATTTCTGGAATATGACTCTACAATTAAATTAGTCAGATTTAGACATTTTTACTGAGTCTGCATATTGAGGACTCTTCATAAATACGTCTAAGACAGTGATAAGAATGTTTCAGTTACAGATTGGCATCAGCAGCACTTACACCAACTTTCACAAACATTTTCATATTGGACTTTGTTAGTGTTTGTTTACATTTTAATTTCATTTAACTTATGGCAAAATCCTAGCAAAAAATAATACTAAATCATTGATTGCAGACCATTATCAGAAGGTATAGTTGCTTTTAACTATTAAAATACAACTACGAGAAGACATTTCATTCCACATTTTAAAAACAAATGTATTGAGCAAATTCAGAAACAAAATGTGATTTGACATTGGAGACATTGTTCATAGTATGCAAAAATTGTTTTTGTGATGATCACCTGTCCTGGATTTACTGTTCCAACAGATGGCGCAATTGTGATTGGGCTGTCCTCTGGAATTCTGAACTCGAAAGATGTTGGACCAACGGGAGCAATTTCACCTGGAAAATAAAATTTTAGAAAAATTAAATGAAGGCAAAACATTAGTAGCAATTGGCATTCATTTATTTAAGAAAAATCAGAGATATTTCAAATGAATATGATTGTTTGATAACTGAAGTGAACATACAATAAACTGAATAATTTTTTGTTTGTGTGGTAACTTAATGCTAATTCATAGTTTGGTTGCTGGCAAATTGCAAAAGACAAAAAGAAAGTTCACCATACAAAATTATTGCATTGGGCACTGATGAAGATATCAGTAAAACATATGCTGGAATGTAAATGATAGATTACATCACTACAATTAGTTCTTCATTACAAATAACCCACAATTATAATCACCATTACAATCAAAATTAGTACTATTACTGATATTATGCTAAAGACATATTTATTCTGGGTGGCCTCCCTCATGAGTAAGCACTATTTTCTAGGACCCAGAAAAAGCAGTACAAACATTTTAATTTCATTTAATTACAAAATTTAATATCATATGTAGGCAAACATAAGTTACATCTAACAATGAAACAGCCCGACTGATTACCTTTGGCAATCCTTGGGACAGGGTGTGTGAACTCGTTTGTACTGGTGTGAGAGTTGATCACATGGATGGCGACAGCAGAGACATCAGTCATGGCAGTGGCAGCAAAGTGAACTACTTGCTTGGACAACTCTAGTGGTGGTAACACTCCAGCACCTTGGCATTTAATCTTGAAATCTCTGTAAAGAGCGGACAAACAATATTGAAACTTAAGTTAACTTTCAGGGCAATTAGTGGACACATTGCTTTGAGGCCATATCATTGGGATGAAATTGATACATTGGTTTGAGGCCATATCATTAAGATGAAATTGATTCATTGCTTTGAGGTCATATCATTAGGATGAAATTGAGGACAAGTCTCAGTTTTGTGAAAATGCAATTATTAAATAAATTTAATTCAGACATCAAATGAGAAACTACAAGTAAAAAGTAAGTGTTTTATTTGGCTAAATGGCATGGAACGTTATGACCTGCAACAAAAAAGATCGCACAACAAATTTTGGAACAAGTTTTATCTTTTAAAGACAGGCTGAGCCAGTTTTTTTTTTTTTACATACAGAGCTCCTGATCTGATGAATAAAATGACAACCCATTGAATCACAACTCATTGTCTTACCTGTTAATTAAGGATTTGCAGGTGAGTTCAAATGAATAACTTTTGGCCTTCTTTGGACTAAATATGATATCCAAATTCATAGTCTCAAGCGGCAGAAGAGTGCCAAAACCGTCATTGGGCTGGACTTCCACATACTGAAAGAAAATTTGCATAATTTGAATATTGAAAAGAACTTATAAATCCTAATTTATTGATAAACACAGATAAACAGTCTTATAGATTGACTTCAGAGTAAGGGTTCCAGTTTTTCATGCCAAAAATTGGCGATCAAAAATACTTGATTTTTTGTGAAATTTGATTTACAATTATGATCATGGATATTTCATTTTTCATGAGTTTTAACAATCATAGTTTCACCCAAGCAAAATGAATTTCCATCAACAACTAGTCTCACTGTTTTTATACCCGACACCAGAACATAACGACATTTAACTTACATCAGGCAGTCCCATAAAACCAAACTGCTGAGATAATATCGAGTGATTGGTCAGTTTCACTGTAGTTTTCACCGATTCGTAAATAGTGCAGAAGCCGAAGTCGATGTCTGTGGTGTCGAACTCCAGATCTGATGAAGTGATGACAGCATGGACGGTGAACGGAACTGGGCGAGTCTGTCCAGCCACAGTAATGACCATGGGAGCCTCAAGGACACCAGTCTGATGATCAAAGTAGGGCATGTTGTCCGTCAGCAGGGTTTGTCTGAAATGATCATAATCAGGACTAAAAACTGTAACTGAGAAAAACCTGAATTGTTACAATAGCATCAGTCTCTAAACAAGTAGACTTACTTTTTAGTATGATCAAAATTCCAAATAACACATTATTACCATTGTGAGACACTACCTAACACAGATCAGACGGTCAATTTCAAAATTAATTTTGTTGATATTTGAAACTGTGTCAAAGCCACATACCAGGAAGGATATTATCTCAAGCATGCTTTGTTTAAAACTTGTTTTCTAAAACAAAATAATGTGCAAGTTCTTGCTAAAATAGTAAAAATGCCCAAAACTATCCAACCATTAATTTATGCCAAGAAGTACTGACTACAGGTAATGTCGGGGCAACACATGTTGCAGTGTAAGATGAACCTTGTATTTCATGTCATTATTAGCAATGAAAAAATCCTCTTAATGCAACATCACAGAAAATGGATTCATGTTTCGTGGGAAGTCACAATTTGTCATATCTTAAAATTTTCAAAATATCACACGGAACTCAATTGTCACAGCTTTTTGGTGCTTTTTTGTATGTATAAGTCAACAACTTTGGTCACATAAGCAAGACAATATCTGTCAATCATAATGGTGTATTATGTAATTTTACAATTTTTGAAAAAAGTAATTACAACCTGATGCAGCACAAAATAACTATAAACCTAATAAAACACTAACACTAACTACTTGGCTCACATTTTGTCACAGCATAATTCCTAAAATGTCACAAACTGTCACACAATTTCAGGCAAGCTAGCTTTGCCACAGCATGTCACTATGTCACAGGGTAACACACACCTTGGAAGAAATTTGAGCTGAGCCGAGAACTGTGACTGTGCCTGTATATATCCTGTCTTGGGCAGCAGTTCCATGTAGTTTTTTAACTCAGGACACACTTCGAACTTGAGACGTAGAGCCGTTGTAGCTCTGAAGACCAATAAATGTCATGTATTAACAAACTCAGTAATGTGTACACACAATAACAAGTAAATGAAGGTTTTTATCAACTGAAATATTTATCAAAAATGCTGAATCTTTCTTATTAAAATATCAGTGCATACTAATGTCTTTGCTAAAGCAACACAAATGTAGCCTCCAATATACATGTACTTAATGAAAGAGGGTATGCTACATCTCTCTGGAGAGCCCACCAGGACTCCATTGTGCGAGGCTAGTAGTATCCTGTTTGTTTGGTAATTAAGATCATGCAGGATGCTGGGCAACATCTCACTAGGGTTTGTGAGTAAGCTGGATAACTCACTAATGTAACAGTAAGCAGACAGTCATTGGATTGCTAAACGAGAATGCTGAATTTTGGGAGAAAATGGTTATGTCCAAAGTACTCGCAACATTCATTGTATGAGCCAAGATTTCTTGCCACATGTGTCTATAGAATAACTGAATGTACCAGCATTAAATTACTTCACCAGAGATTCAAATATTAAATTGCAATTTTTAATGTTATACAGTAAAACAAATCATAATATTTGATGTGGGTATAAAAAATCCTCAAGGTTGTGTCTTCTTGCATTCATCGCGGATCAGATTTTTTCAAGGACCTCAATTAAATTTGTATGTGATTGTTGGTAGAGAAAGCATTGACACCTGGCTTTCGTTTTTTTTTTTTGTAGCTGGATCAAAGATTTATTGACTCATTTTAACGTATAAAATACAGAAAATTTCAGCCAATCACAAAACTCAGATCCAGCAAATTAAAAGTGATACCAAAATACTGCAATCATCATAACTGTTTTTGATTTCTATCAGTTGGCAGCTCTAACAAGATGTACCTGTTATTGACAACTATGGTGTCTTGATACAGTCTGTCATACATACAGATCTTCAGGTCAATATTCTCTCTCTCCACCCATACTGGCACGTCTATGGCATTGGCCAGGGAAGTTACGGTTATCTGGGGGTTATAAACGGACGAATGAATTAGCGTAAAACAGATAATTACAAACATTATAACCAATCATATTGTATTTTTATTTCAAATCATAACAAACAAGTGTGAAAAGCAATTAAGTTTGGGCAGCAGCAAAAGAGGTTTCCATGGTGACCCAGACTGAAGGGGAATTAACAGGAAATTAAGCAAGGTGGCAAAGGAATTATATAATTATAATTGTTCCCCATATGATACATGTCACCATTTGCTTTTGCTGTTAACCTAATTAGCTGTCATGACGGGGAAACAGTATTTAGTTTGATTACTTTTGTCTGTTAAACTGTACTTGATTACTTTTGTCTGCACTGTACTTTGACATGCATCACCAGTTATCTTTGGTCAATTGAATGTACATTTGTTAATTTAAGACAACTGCAGAGATAGCCATAATTTATTATGAAAGCAACGCCCACGAATGAACAAGAGTTTGAAACAGTTTCTTACATTTTGTTTCAGGCTTTGTTTTTAAAGTAAACGCAGTGGCATCCTGAAAGATTGCTGATGGTCAGAAGCCCATGAAATGGACGAGACAGAAAACTGGCACACACCAAGTAAATCATCTCTACATAGTAAACTAGGACTGCGCTCATAAAGCAATAGTGTGATAGCTTACGTTGGCTGATAAAGGATCTTCAAACGAGATGCAGAATTCACTGTCCACCTTGCCAGGTATGGTGGGTTGCCAAATGATGTCAAGTTTGACAGAGGAGAAGGGGCCTATTTCTGATGACGATAGCTGAAAAGACAGACTATGACGGTAACAAAAATTAAATGAAAATTCTATTTTCAAATGGTCAACTTATGTATCATTTTGGTTTAATCGCATCATGTCATTAAATAAATGTAAAGTATATGGCAAAAAAATTCCAGCTTAGAACAGTCAAAAATTTTTTTGCTCGAGGTAAGAGTTTCTACCAAATATTAGAAATATGCAACATTGATTGTTCCAAATTCAAGAATTACAATCAATGACAAATGATCATTCACCTCAACGTTTCACACTTCAAGTAAGATGACACATGATCATTCACCTCGTTTCACACTTCTAGTAAGGTACATAAACAGGTGTCACTGGCAGCTATTATTCATGATTTTATGAACTGTCATGAATACTATTATCAGACTTTTATTGATACAATAAGACCGTGTCCCAATCTATAGAATCAAGAAAATTCAATTTTATGATTTACCCAAGCTGGAGAATATTCACCATTAGTGATTCCTCCAAAAAGCAAATCTGAGTTTGCTGCATAAAAAGCAACTGTTTGAAGTTTGTTATTTACTGTTAGAATTGGCTTGCAAGCAAAAACCATTCACTTCTAAAACTAATCAGAAGTAAAGTATTAATAGTCATTTTAGCACAATTTGTTTTTGAAGACATGTTGTAAAAACTTAAAAGCAAAGTTCTACTGATGATTGCCATTACCTGTCCAACTTTCAGTCCATCCAAGTTTGCAATATCTTCTAGATCGCTAAAAGGTGGCTCCACAGTACTGCCTACTTCTAGCCCATCCTCCACCTTTTCGCCCTCTAGTGGTGGCTCGATGGTTTCTGCTGCAGTTGGAAGCTCAGGTTCTCCTGCTTTGTCTTTCTCAGCTCCTTGGTACGAATGACAACACAAAATAACAATTTTCGGATGTAGAGACAAAATGTTGAAATACATAATAGGGTAATTGATGGACAGCATTTTGTATTTTTTTCAGGGAATTTACTGTGAGATTTCACAGCATTTGTGAAACTCTTTGCCATCAATATGCCATCAATATGCCATCAAATTGGTACTGCTGAGCGGTGGGATAAAAAATATCTAATATCTAAAAATGTCTGCTAATGGCAGAAACATCTTTTCGTCCCAGTCAACTTAGACAGTCTTCTACACCAGGATTAAAAACTGAGTCGTGCGAAAGACACATCAAGCGCTCATAACACTTTTAAGAAAAGAATTGTAAAAGACTTCTAAATGTATGTAAGATGTTTCCGCACAATGAACAGAAAAACCATTACTAATCAAGAAAAATAAGAGTAACGGTTTTAAAATCCCTTGTGTCAGAAACGAGCTTTGTTGATGATGTACTAGATTCAGTGTTAAGAATCTCACAACGTAACACACGTGGATAGAGAAAGATATTAAGTAATACAAATTTGGCAACAACCAAAACACAAAAACCTTCTTAAAAATTCCGTATGTGCTGTAAGTCTGGCCAGAGATAAATGCAACTTCTCAGTCATAAAACACTGTTGCTCTCCAGTGGTTATCACACAACTTAAATAGTTAATTCTGTGTTGTTGTTACAGCCAAATTAAGCTTGATATTCAACTGAAACTGAAAAATTAACAGCAAACTCAAGGTACATGGCATAACCTAGTTGCACAATACATCAGCTCAAACAGAGCTGAAGATCCATCAAAATTTATTCACAAATTCTATGAAATGGATATAAATCTGAAGAAATTCTGAGTATGAAGGCAAAATACTTGTGTGTGATAGTACAAAGGTATACATCAAATAATCAGTCTTAACCAGTTATATTTTGCTTTTTACCTTTTTGTAACAATGGGGACTCAAGTTGTGCTCTCAGATTTTGACCTAATGCCATAATGAGCCAAGTGAAACTAGTTTACGAGTTCATCGGTAGATGAAAAATGTATTGACAGAACAAAAACCAATAGAACAGCTTTCTGTGTAGCTATATTTGCCATATCATTTCTGTGTAGCTATATTTGCCATATCATTTCTGCATTTCATTTCTTACGATTTTGGTTTCAATGTGTGTGGGTGAATATTTGATGACAGTAAATCCTACACTCTCAACATTCACACTTCCAACCCTGTTTAGATTCAGGTTTAGTTTACCGACTAACCTAGTTGTAACTTGACAGTTTTAGTTTCATCCTCCTTAGGCTGTCCATCTTCTGACTCTCCACTCATGGCTCTCATGTTTGTATCAGCTGTCGTCTAGAAAGTAACCAACAAAATAAAAAAAAAAAAATTTGCAAATTCCATGTTTCAAATCAATAACAAACTTAAAGCACATTTGCCATTTTTGGTGAAAAGGAAACTGTTAAGCAAAAGTACTGAAAGTTGTGTCTAAAGTTTGCCTCTTGCCAAACATTTTGACTTAATCACAAATCATAATACACATGTTCTAAATTACATTCTAATTAACAAAGTAGTATAAAGATTGTTCAATTGGTCTGTCTTTAGGCCCTTTCATACTTCACTCTGGTATGAGCATAGCGTTGACGTTAACTGCAATTTATTGAAACATAACCAGCTTCGGTGGTTAACGGTATTGAAGTAAATGGTACGTGACGCTGTTGTCTTCGAAGTAATGGTAAAGTAGCACTGATGCACCCTGTGCACACTACGATTTTTTTAATGGGCAAATTAGGGGAAATTTCCACATGCTATATAACTGGCATAAAACTTATTTCTAATTCGATTGGTGATTATTCGAGCAAAATATAGGCAACTATTAGCTATGACACTGCCCTTCAATTGTTGATAATAGTGGCCCCTGGCGATAAGTTCAAAGGGACCCAAGTTTTTTTTTTTTCCGATTAAGTTTTTTTATTTTCTCTAGCATGGGTATTTACAATTTACACGAAACAATAAACAATACAGTGTGCAAGTACATTAGTTGCAACAAATTACCGTCAAGTATCACAATTTGGTATACAGAACAGAAATACAGATATGTAAGAAAAAAATCAAGCCATTCTCACCCTTAACATACACACCACATGCACCCGCCCCCCCAACTTACTCTTAGTAGGATGTTGTCAGGCAAA
>NMRA01000467.1:203997-302302 GCA_002633005.1 Phoronis australis
TTTTGGCACCATCAAGGTCTTCACCACCGTAACTTTCCCGAAAAAGGAGATTTTTCTTCTAGACCAAATTTTGATAAGATTATTGATTTCATCAATCCTCTCATTGTAGTTGATGTCAATCATTTTTTCTAGGTTAACACTAAACTTGATACCTAGCATCTTAAATTCCGTCATGCCCCATTCCAACTTCCATCTTGCGTGATGGAAAACATCCTTGCAAAATTTTTTACTGCCCAACCAAATAACATTAGTTTTGGAAAAATTTACTCTCAAACCAGACATATCTGCAAATCTACTCAAAACTTCCATAATAGCTTCCAAACTACGCCTTGAACCATCTAAGAAAAACGTTGTGTCATCAGCATACTGAGTAAGTATAAATTCCTCATTTCCTATTTGAATGCCTTTAATTTCCCTATCTTGTTTCGTCATCATAGCTAATATTTCAGCACATAAAATAAAAACAGCCCCTGTGTAGAGTAAAACTTCTGGACAGGAAACCGTTTTGAACAATGTATGACACGGGACAATTATAAAAGGTTTTAATCCAAAGGGACCCAAGTTGACCATTCATATTACACTGTAACGTCGACACTCCGCTGTTAAATCCACCTGTTTACTGTGAAGTTAACAAGGGCTGTTAACTTCCATCCAGGACGGCAGATAACTGTTCATACTGACCACAACTAACCACCACACATCGACACTAGTGTGAAGGGGCATTTTAACTTTCTACATATTTAGATCTGGTATTTGGTTTTAGAGTGTGCCAAGAGACACATGAATCCAGAATTGAATTGAGGTCGTTTTTGACCAGTTATAAAGTGAAATAAATTTATTTTCACAGAAATTAATAATAAACTGGTCTTCAGTTAGTGGGAATCAAAACTAGTGGGTTTAAATGAAGGCAAACTACAGGTATTGTTGGAAACAAATGAATCAAAAAAGGATACTGGGAACAAAACTCCAGGAAAATTGGGTTCACATGAAACTAATTAACAATCAATCTCACAAACATAACAATTCTAGAGCTTAAATAATTTTACCAACCTCGCTTCCCTTTAAACAGAAGAAAACAATCTTATTAATGTCCAGTAGGAATATGTAGTCTGGGTAAAATCAACAGAAAAATCAGCTGATATCATTTAACTTCTATTGTTATAACCCCAATCTAAGTTCTAAGCTCACCTGATAGAACCTTTTGAAATAGTGTATATTTTAATCATGAAACCATGTTGACTAACTGAATTTTTTTCTTTCCACTGGAGTTCAAGGAAACAGAGATATGATCAGTTATGTAAAGGCTTTTAGCACAAGTACATTTAATTTTGCAGTTGTTATATTTCTGATGATAAACATGTGCATCTTGTTTGTAATAAAATTTGAAGAACTTCTCAGAACTCAAAGAGTATGACTTACACTTAATGTTGAATATTATGTAACAAACAAAACTTGACAATATCATTTAAAGAATTCATGCATTTTGAGAACCAGTTGTCTCCACTGAATAACCAACATCCAAGAGGTTCTCAAAATGCAGGAATCCTGTAAGTGACTTATAGCCCAAAAGGTATTAAAAACTTACCAATCTTCCCAGTGACGTCTCGGCAGTAGTTAACGTTCTCATCTTCATTCCGGCCACTTTGAAGAATTCAAACTTTGTTCCCAATGCTCCGTTATTTGTTAGAGTGATAGTTCGCTTCAATGTTTCTCCTATCACACTGGTTCCAAAATCCACAATGTTGGTGTCAACGGACAGCTGTATACAATTGGATAAAAATCAAAATCATCAGATAGACTAAAACTAACCAAGGTTCCTGTCAATGCAGAGCAAAATAAGATAAGTTGAATATCTTGAGTCAACATAACGCTGAAAGCTGGTTATAGATCTCACACAATCAGTCAATCAAGTTTTTCAGTTTTTTGAAAGACTAATACTTAAAGCAAAAGCATATTGTTTCAAACGCAATGTTGATGTAACTTTAATTCAAAGGGAACAGTTAAAGCCTAATAATTCCAATTCCACCAGTTACAGCTTCAAAACAGATACAAGAGCAATGCGGTGCATTGAAATGTGCCCACGAATGCACCACAAATATTGTGCTCCTAGAGCTGTTTATTAAGTATCATAAAATTGCCACTAGATTGCGCAAAACATGTCGTGTCCATCCGAAATCGGGAACATGCCATTGTTTCTTTAATTGAGAGCTATTTAACGAATTTCATAAAAACTGTCAAGGAACTTCAGCAAAACAAAGGAAAACGGAAAAAACGAAATTGGCACTAGTGGGCATAGCATTCGTCAGATCCGTATGAAAGTCGTCGCCGTCAGTTGTTAACTTCATATAAACAGTTATTAAATTTAATAAAGATTCTGCAGTGGATTAATGAGACACAGCTATGGATGCAAAACAAAAAAACTGCCATTAGGAGTCGCCACAGTGGTCAGAGTCATCGGAAAATCATCATTATTTGCATACAATCATGCAAATTTTCACAATCATCCTTAGAGCCGTTTGGTTGATAGAGGGGCGGATGCAAAAACTCAAAAACAGTAAAAATGGCCAATAGGTGGCGCAAAATACCTCGAATCCATCCAAAAACATGAGGATAGCATCATCTCACTAACAGATGCCTATAAATTACCACTAGAGGGCAGACTGATTGTCGAATCCATCCGAAAGTTTGCTCATGCCATCCCATCCACGAAAGGAAAACGTGCAAAATTTCATAACATACGTCAAAGGACGCCGGCCAGCCGGCCGGATGTGGATGACGACATAATGCGTCGACATATAAATATGTGGGCACATAAAAATAGCTATAATCCTGGCATTACCAATACCTCGTCATAAATTTGTTTTTAATCATTCACAGTTGAAATTATTCCTTAATGAGTCAAATTAGAGGTGATTTCTAAACTAGGAACGAACTGCCAGATCGTTACTGTTTGAACTCAAGCTCAACGATNACCTCGAATCCATCCAAAAACATGAGGATAGCATCATCTCACTAACAGATGCCTATAAATTACCACTAGAGGGCAAACTGATTGTCGAATCCATCCGAAAGTTTGCTCATGCCATCCCATCCACGAAAGGAAAACGTGCAAAATTTCATGAACATACGTCAAAGGACGCCGGCCAGCCGGCCGGATGTGGATGACGACATAATGCGTCGACATATAAATATGTGGGCACATAAAAATAGCTATAATCCTGGCATTACCAATACCTCGTCATAAATTTGTTTTTAATCATTCACAGTTGAAATTATTCCTTAATGAGTCAAATTAGAGGTGATTTCTAAACTAGGAACGAACTGCCAGATCGTTACTGTTTGAACTCAAGCTCAACGATTTGGTTTATCATGTAATTTTATGGGTTCAGTTTGGTCTCAAGCTAAAAGGAACTGTCAAGCTTAGAAACCATTTCTCATTTGAATTAGGAGCAAATGAGTTTTTGTGTTGTGTGGTCTAAATCAGTTTCTTTGACAAAATGCACTACATGATTTAATATTGAGAATTCTCACATAGAAAGCACCAGCTAATAATTATTTCACCATGAGAGCAGTAAAAAATTGCACATAATTTATAACTCTGCTATAAAAACACACTAGAGCTACTTAACAATAACCTATACGGGAGATTCAATTTACACCTAATGCGAAAACTGACAACAGAGATTAAGAAGAGAAAGGATATTTTGAAGCACTGGGACAGAAAACACCATGCTTAGAGATTTCAGAAGTCATGCCTTCTACATGCAGCATTTGGTATTTTAGACAAGCCAGAGATACTATACATAATCTTATTGAATGACCAGGATAGGATATTGCAGTTTGCACTATGAAGAAAAACTATACAATGTTTCACTTACGTCGCACTTCTTTGTTGTACATATCAGTGGTATAGAGAACGGGCCAGTCTGAGCCAGGAAGCTCACGTCTCCCTGCAAATCCTCATTGATCTGTGAAGACCAATGCAAAATAAATTCATTAATATTAAGCACAACAACCAGAGAGCAACTCTGAGAGTCTCAGGGAATTGAATCTCTCTCGCTATAGCATCTCAGACAATAAATCTATGGATTTCCAAGTTTGGACTGTTATGATCAACACAGTCAGCTGAAACTACATGTAGGATATGATGGGGAGAGGTCAACTTTTAATCATTCACAAGCAACAGATGCTTGCAATGCATTTATGGTATAATGCTACCAAACGCATGATTGTTGTTATTGCAAAGTGCTGGTTTTATGGTATAATGCCATATAAAATTGTGTATGTGCCAATGTTTTTCTGTAGTAATAGCAGATAGCAATTAACTGAATCTAAGGTTTTGAGTCTGCAGCTATTTAACATGAAGTCCAGTTCATTAATCACCCAAAATCACAAAAAACAAATAGGCATGTTGCAGTACATATTAAGATGTGTAGAAGAACACAACAAAAATGTATGAAGGTTTACCATTGGTTTAAATGTCACCAACATTTCACATGTTAATCCAGCTGACATCTGGCCTGGTGGGTCAAACCTGGAAGAAATAATTGATTCATAAATTAGAATTGCAAACTACAAGCCAACCAAAACCTTGTTCATATTACAACACCTAAATAACTTTGCAGCTGATGAATTCATTCTTGATGTAAATTTGACAATATTTTGGACCAAAAATATGCACTAAACTCTTGTCCCAATGTTAGCAACAATTTTTCCAATTTTCATAACAATTTTTGCTGTAATTTGACAAATTAGCAAGGCAAATTTTGATGAAATTCATCAAGTTAAAACTGTTATAAACCTCAATGTGTAGAAAGAATCCAGTGAGAACTTATAAAGTTACTTACACTATATCGATGAAGTCCTTGAGATGTTCAGTAATACCAACTAGTTTACAGAAGTTTACTGTGTAAGATACATTAGTTAATATCACTTTCTTCTTGTAAGTTTTGCCCACAGTAAAATCCTGCAATAAAAGCAAACATGCCACAGCATATTTAAAGGAAGTCAAAATTCACTAGGTGTCACAAGTGAAGCAGTCCCATACATTCAAATGCTTGCATTCAGGTAAATCACATGGGTAATATTAATGACACAAGCACCCCTCCATGCTGATGAACTGCTATCTGTTTCCAATCTATTCAGAATTTCAAAAAGAACAACCTTTGTTCATTAGCGGCATCTGGAGAATACTGAATCACACATCGTTCAAACTTTGTTTGCTTATTTTAAGCCAAGATTCATTTATCTGAATAACTCTACGTCGATTTAGGCAATTCACGCAGAAAAGCAACAAAGCCAACCTCATTATGCATGCATTTGGAGTCATGGTTACAGAGTCACATGAGTCAGACTTTTGAAGCTGAGAGCAATGAAAATATAATCCAGTAATTTATTCACTCAATGACCTTCATTCATTTCCTGATATTTCTTTAAAGCCCAGTGCAGCACCATAATTGAAAGCCATAATTGCTTTGGATCAAGATTTGAGATGGAATCCTTGGTTTCAGTATTCTGAGCATTTCAAATTACACACGATGACATCATGGAAAAAGTGATTGATTCAACCATAAGATTTGTCACCACAACTTATATTTATTTGAGTTTGAAAATTTCAATTTGGTGCTGCATGGCCTCAAGGTTCAGTTGCATGATATATATTTTGCTTTCCTTAAAAAAGCATGTCAAGATTATTGCAATCACATATTAATTTTAAAAAAATTCAAAATAAAATATGTCATAATAAATTATCCAAATTCTGGCTAATTCATAAATGATTTACAAAAAAATTCTTCAAATTTCCTTAAGTCTTTCTTGATTATTTGAAAAACATGACTGCTCCAACATTCAAAATATTTATTGAAATTAATTTGACTAAATGTAAATACATTTCTGTAAATAAAATCTTATTGTCATGATTTTGGTCTACCTTAAAATGAACAACATCTGGTTTACTGTAGAAAGCGGCCCCTTTGAACTCCCTGCCAACCACTACTTGCTTGTGAACAATGTTCTCTCTTTGTCTGACCATCTTCTTCAGCATTATGTCCTGAGCAAAATAAACACAACAATCAAAGTATCTGACACAATGAAACCAATCTTCACTTGTTTCACAACCCGCAACTTCACCAATGAATGTGATATCATTGGATTAGTTATTTTAAGCACGAGACTACGTGCAAAGATCACAAAACTAAGTTAAAACATTCAGTAAACAAAAAACATGATGAATTTATCCATTTATGACACTATGGTTGGTGTTGAAAAAATGGTATTGGGCTGTGCAAAATATGTCTCTTACTTTGTAAGTACTAATAATAGTAAAATATATACCTAATAGCACCTTTTACATCACGCTTTAAATTTATTTTGACATTATATAATCACCTGATCCATCTTACTAGCTCCAGGTGCTTTGATGACTGGTTCTGGGCCGTCCTTGGGTACTTTGTATGGCTTGTGAACATTCCACATACCTTTGAACTCTGGCTTAGCCAACATGGTGTTCGATTCATCTGGTTAACAGTATGGTTCAATTATTTATATAATAAGATACAAGTTGGCTGAAATCCCGCAGCAAGCATTTTAAGTAATGCGCAGTACACTTCCCATTTCTGCACTGTCTCCACTTTCCATTTTCCAGGATGAACATTACATTCCATAATAAGTAGGACCCTATCGACAAGTCTGTGTACTTACACATTGCAAGTAAACAGATAACTATAACTGGGTACAATTTCTTAAAGTAGAAAGTTTATAGAATTTGATTTTTGATTTAATACCAATCCGACATCAACTGGGTCATGTGACCATTGCTTTAAAAGACTTAAGCATAAAATGAAGGTATGTTGATGGCAGGACAATGGTATCAATTCAATGACCAAATTTTGTTTTGTTTTGTATAATGGTCAAGATGAAATCTCAAAAACGCTGATACAGTTTTCTAAATCATTTGTTTTCATTTTAAACAACTTTTGGTTTTGTTTGATGAAAATCATAAAAATTCTATTTGCTGATAGTCCCCTATAGAAACGTGGAACATTTTAAACACATTTCCTATTAGTTTTAGGAGAACAGTGGCCAAATTTCAGGGTCCTAGATAAACTTAGTACAATATTATCAAGTTATTGCAAGTTCCTCCAAATTCTTGTTATATGATGATCTAATGTCCACATTGACTCAGGTGAACACATTTGCTGAAAATATGTCTTAGACCGACTGACAGTTCTCAATCAATGCAAGTATGGCAGCAATGAGACAGATTGATGGTTAAAGCTGCCGCTATAAACCTACCTTCAAATCAAACAAAATTCCTTTCACGGCTATGAAATTGGTCTCATATTGTTCCTTAGTCAAATTAAAGGGGATTTCAAGGCTTTGAAAGAATTTATTATTGCTTGACATCAGATCCTACAATTTGGCTCGACATGTCATGTTATGTTAAGTGCTGAGCATGGTCTCCATGGCAACACTTCTCATCTCAGCAAGAAAGAAAGGAACAAACTAAACAGAGACCAGTTTCATTGCCAAAAGCGATGCTCACAAAAAGGTAATTTCTCTGATTGAGCAGGGATTTACAACTTACAGCTTTAAGATACTAAAACTGGTTAAGAAAAAGAGATAAATATTGTGAGGAAAACATGGAAGCAAATCATAGAATACTGGGCTGTTTACCTTCTGAGTCAGAATCAG
Source organism: Phoronis australis (assembly GCA_002633005.1). Taxonomy (NCBI): domain Eukaryota; kingdom Metazoa; phylum Phoronida; family Phoronidae; genus Phoronis; species Phoronis australis. The sequence goes on from NMRA01000467.1 coordinate 211,690, forward strand.
GAATGACAATCTTGTTTTCTGAGATGTGGGGACTTTCATCCTCACCGGAATCTTCTGCATACTCTGGATTGTCTTCAAAATTCTAAAACAGAAACCAATAATGACTGAGACACTTGATGTGATAAGTCCAATCTGGAAACTTACACTCAGTTTAATTTGCCCAGACATTATGGAGTCAACTGGTGAATATACACTGGCTGAGTCATGATGCACTATGTTGGGTGGTTAATGACTATACCCAAATAAAAAGAGCCCGTTGGTTATGCAAGTGTTGGCAAATTTCAAATGTTACTATGTACAGTTAGATTGATATTTTTATACTAAGGTCTGGGGCCTGTTCCAACAAAGACTTAGTTATGACAAATCTTAAATTTTAATAAATTTTAAAATAAAAGTTAAATTTGTCTCAAAACCAATTCAAGAATGAAATCTTAAGTTTCAATTAAGAGTTTGACCTAAGCTTTGTCTTAATTTTGACTAACTTACAAAATGTAGAAGTTTCAAAAGTTTGGAAGTTACGACAAATCTTAGACTTATGTCAAAAATTAACTTAAGTCAGTTTCTTGGAACAGACCCCTGATTAACATCTAGCTCCAATGACAAATGAAATGTGGCTAAAATTAGTCAGAATGTGAGCACATATAGCCGACTAGTGCAGTGTGAGTAGACTGAATACATTGCAAACCTTATAGAAGACAGTCCATTCAACAGACTCACCTGTGTAGACTGAATACATAGCAAACCTTATAGAAGGCAGTCCATTCAACAGACTCACCTGAGTAGACTGAATACATTACAAACCTTACAGAAAGCAGTCCATTCAACAGACTCACCTGTGTAGACTGAAAACATTGCAAACCTTATAGAAAGCAGTCCATTCAACAGACTCACCTGTGTACACTGAATACATTGCAAACCTTATAGAAGGCAGTCCATTCAACAGACTCACCTGTGTACACTGAATACATTGCAAACCTTATAGAAAGCAGTCCATTCAACAGACTCACCTGTGTGGACTTTACTGGGCCCTCTTCAACAGGCTGCTCAAATATCTTCAACTTTCTTTTCTTGTGAGGAGAAACTTGCTGCAAGCAGTAAATTCATAAGAATTACAAACAATATTACTACAACGTGTAATCTGTTGCTTTCCCTTTTTTCTGTACAGGAATGTTGTGTTAATTTGACTTCATAAATCTCACAGATAGTTATTAATTATTCACTAGAGACACAAGTGTAATAAAACATAAACAGATGGAACTTGTTCAAGTACTTAATTCCCTTGTTTGCATCACTTAAATTTCGAAGTTTAACTTTGAACTATGCCCATGCTTGATTTAACACCCTGTTCATCAACCTGGATGAATATAGTTACATATGCAAGGCAGTGATGATCTACCTGCACAGTTTGGAAATGAATTGTGAATTCTCAACCTCACAATATGCCCTAACTACTCTGTTTGAAGTACATGAATTGTAAATTCTCAACCTTACAATGTGCCCTAACTACTCTGCTTGAAGAACATGAATTTCAACATCAGGGGGAAACCACCTGAAACTAATGGCTGAAGATGTTTCAATTAACTTTCATATAAAAAGGGAATTATTTAGGCCTTGCACTTCACATGCTCTATGTATTCCAAGTATTATTTTTACCTTTAGGTGGCTGGATATCTTTATGAATTTGAATTTAAAAAAATAATTCCAGGCGGTCTGCTAAACATTGTGACAGACATATGCAGGCTGCTCAAGTAGGCCCATTGCACTGATCACCTGGAACCATATGCTTTATTAATACATAGTGTTAAAACCAAGCTGAGGAGCTAGTGACCTGACTCAGGGGTCAAGCATTGTGCCCCAGTGGGACTCGAACCCACAACCTTGAGTACAGGAAACAAACACTTACCCCACCCACTAGACCACACTGCATCTTATTGAATTTTTTTACAGATCAAAAAAGATGAGGAACCTAAATTGCTCTTAACAGAAGTCGAAATTAATGTGAGGAACTCCTACTATGAGCGGCAAAATCCACTGAAATACAAGAGGACAGTATCACCTGGAAGTTTCGCTTTATCAGAATCCACTTTTTGGAACTCTCACAATTATTAAAGGGTCATGGCCTGAAGGAATGCACTTTGAATAGCCAGGGTTTTGATATACCTAGTGCACTGCTTTGGGGGCTTTTCCAAAATCTCTTGTTTAAGCAAGAGTTGCCAGGTTTCTAGTGGCTGCCCCACATGATTTCTAGGGTGCCTTGTGTTTTATTATGATTTTGTTTGTCAATGTCGATCAAAATAATTCAATATCTGACAAAACCAAAGTGAGTTAACATTTCTGAATTCAGATTTCCACGAGTGCACTTTGTCTGAGGTGGAGCTTATATTGAATACTTTAATGTTAAACCAATACAGAATTCTTTGATTAAAAGTATGTTGTAGACTTAAGTGTCTCCAGAAGCACTCTCAATCATGCTTTAAAGTGTACCTTTTTCTTTTCCCTAACTGGATCATCAAACAAGTATGGCTGCAACTTCATTCTTCTCTTTATTCTTTCCTCCTCCTCCAAAAGTTTGGAAGCGATCAAAACTTGTTTCTCTTTCTGTTGCACAGCGTGTTTTCTGAAAATAATAACCCATGCAAATTCTGAACATTTAAGCACAAACGTCAACAGAATGGTCTCCTCCCATTGATGAACAGTTTAGTTCACAGAGCCGATTTTATGGTCTGCTCTTCCTATCTTCTGCGGAAGACTTATACTGCAGAACACAAAAAGAATTCAAAGACAGTGCAAAAACTTGACTGAGATACATACTAGGTTGTTCAAAGAAATCAAATTCACTTCGTTAAAGAAACATGTAAAATTCATAATCTTTTATGACGAAAATATTTCACTGAACATATCAAAATATCCTTCACAGTCTTCCATAACTATGCTTAGCTAAAAGCATGTCGATATCAGGGCTTGGAATGATCAATGACAAAAAACGCGGAAACTTTTACGGCCCAAAACATGCGCGCTACCCAGCCTTGAAATAGTCGATGTGAATCTTTCGCCGACGAAAATCGGTAGGACTAAAAAAAAAAAAATCTGTAGCATGCATCTGCGTCTTTTTGTCTCGTCCATTCACTCCTCCACTCCCACCCCCACACATTTTTGGCTGCAGAGCCGTAGTATTTGTCACCGCGGTTTACAATCACACGAGTCGCCATTGAAAATCCCACCACGCTATCCCAGATGCCCCGGCAATATTGACAATTAATGTTCCTCCGAAAAATAAAGACCAACTTCCGCTTTTCGAGGTGAACGTCGTCGGCAACATTGCGGTAAGAAACGAATTTGCCGCGGAAATTTTATATCAAATCCGATTTTTTTACGCGGAAATATAATAAAATGCGCGGACAGAACATTTGAAAAAAGCGGAAATCCGCGTTTCCACGGAAAATTCCAAGCCCTGCGATATTCACACTCTTGTACTTCTACTGGTCACACCACTATGTCATGTGATGTGAACCAACAGGTGGCGAGAGAGACTGGTGACATGAGAGGCATACTAAGGCTCTCACAATCCATACAATACACAGAGTAGCTGTCCCTTGATTTCTACCAAGAGAACTAACATACTGTTTAGCATCCTCAAAGGTGATAATCCTCTTCCTAATCAATAAAGCCTCTTCCACATTTCCGCCTTGCGCCTCAACGTAAGCTTTCAGAGCCTCCTCTTCAGCATCGTCTTCTTTTTTCAAAGCTCTATCACGTGCCTGAAGAGCTTTCAAATTCTCCTGAAGATGGTAAAAAATATTTAACACGTGTTTATCTTTAAAGAAACTACAGTAACAGTATGGATGTTTTCAAAAAAGTTTACATTGAAATTTGCCTGGTACTGTCAAAGTTAGGCTTAAAACTCAGCAGAACCAGACAAAAATTAGTACAGGATACTTAAAATTCGTTATAAAATTTTGTCAAAAAATTTCTCCTATTCATGTTTTCTGTAACTGTATATGAGAAAGAAAAATAGCGAAGTCATGAATCAAGACGAGGGAAGAACAACTTAAATTTCAGAGCAACCATATCACAACTCCACCTATTAATAATAACATTCAATACAAAGAAGGTTGCTGAGAGAAGAAATTCGGCAGAAGATGTACTTTAATTTATATATTATTCAGAGGTACTTGTTATCTCATAATTAGTAAGTGAGCTAATAAAATCATCAACAATGCACTTAAGCACTTAATCTTATTTTATTTTAGAAGTTCACTATTATAATTAAGCATATAACATTTTAAAGAGATTCAAATAAAACCATTAGCTGCCTTCAGATGTCAGTAGTTACCCTGTTGGCTGTGATATCCCCCTTCAGAGCCAGCAGTGTCTTCACTCTACGGTCCATCTGAGCTTTGTAACGGACCTCTTCTTCCTGCTCTCGCACACGTATCCTTAAAAAACATCCAAGTCTAAATTGTTACATAATTGCTTATTTTGTTTTCCAAGATAAAACTTAATGCACAAAGTGTTTTGACACAGAAACCTGACAAAATAAAATCACCAAATAATATAAAGGCCATGAAAGTTCATCTCTCACACAATTTTGTAAATTAATTCACACTTTTAGGATATCAATTAACATACAAGATTTTTCTATGTTACATTCAGAAGTTTATATTTCATTTCCACGTTCATCACAACTAAGTTCAAGTGTAACAGGTGGAGCCACTGGTATTGACAATCAACAGTCACAATCAAAATACAATCAAACGTCTTCACTAAATTGACCTTTTTGAATCAACCCGACTGTCGGTATATAGTCCAGCAAAGTGGATCATCTGAGCCATCTTCCAGTTTTCCTCTAAATGTCCAGACACCGCTCATTTAACAAAGTATTCATTAACTCTATGTCACTTCTTACTTGTCCATTGTCTTTGAGATGTGTTTCTTTGTCTTCTCTTTGCTTCTCCTGGCGTCCAGTAGCCTCATTCTGTGTCTCTCCTCCCTCTCTTGAAGTGCTCTAATATGCTCCCTAGAATTATTCAAAACTATTAAAAAATTTGAAAATGTGTCAAATGCTGCAAACTCTAAATGCTTTTCATGTGTTTCACCAGCAATAACAGAACTGTTGCACATACTAATACCATAAATCAAAGTTGATATGTGTTTCACCAGCAATAACAGAACTGTTGCACATACTAATACCGTAAATCAAAGTTGATATGGTAGCATGGTACACGTCACATGATGTGACCAACACATGACAAGTAAGAAGCTAACCTTACAGAAAAATAGAAACAAATAAGAGCGATATACTGAGACATAATTGTTGAAATGTAATTATGCATATAGCCATTGGCCGAATGTTTGACAAACACAAGATAGTAAATTGTCAGGTGTACCACAAACTTGACTGTCACAGTAAACTGTGATGCTTGAGAGGATAGCGGACGAATTTGAAAAGTGAAATATCAGGGCCCAGGTCCAATCTTTGTACTTGAAATTGAACTAAAATTTATTTTCACATTTTTTGTTCTACATTTGTGCAAACTCCAAGTCGGGGTCATTAAGTGTGACAGTCTGCACACCGGCGTAAATCATAATATACTTGAGCAGCTAAAAACAGACTCAATTAGTAAAGCAGAATCATGGAAAATGTCAAAAATGATTCCGAATTCAATCTCAAGTACAAAGATTAAACCCTAGGCCCAGGAGTTCTCATGAGAACTTCAATGTTACCTCAGTAAGAGACATCACTGCCAGCAAGGAACAAGTAATACATGAAGACATTCAGCATGTTAAAAGGGAGACAGTACCTTTCTCTTTCCTTTCTCTTTCTCTCAGCTTCTCTGGCATACTTTGTCTCCTTCTCATTTCTGGCCAGTGCTATGTTTGTCTTCTCACGCATCAGCTTTCCTTCTTTTATTTCAAGTTCTTCTTCAGCCAGCTGAAACTTGCCTTGCTCCACATGAGATTTGGCCAGATTATACCTACAGCATAGTACAGTGCTCTAAATCAATTGTAGCTCTCAGTTTGTAATATCAGGCAAAAGGAACTCATCTTTTCACTCGAAACTGAACTCTAAAATATATTTGCCTGCAGTTTCTATTCTCCTTTAATATGAGCTTAAGTCACTTATTTATTATTGTGTGCTTGAGAATATTATAGACTATACGAACTGGTGTGCAGTTCAAATTTGCACTCGGTGATCACTAGATTTGACCTACAACTTCGAGATTTTGAGTAAAAATTAGGGATTTTGAGTTCAAACGTGAATTTAAGATTTAATGCTGGTTTGGAATAGCCAAGTTTCCAATACCAAAGAAGAACAGAAAATGATTAAAATAATTTTGTGTTCCATTTCGAGTAAAAATCTTATATTCCAGGCCCAGGCTGTTGATAGCAGCTTTAAAACTGAGCACTTAGAAAGCTATAACCCGATAGTCAGGGCCACAATTTGTACACAAAATACTTGCGAAAATGTAAGATCACGCAAGATTTTGTAAGATATTGCCATGCACTAGAAGTGAAGCACGTGATCCCAGCACTGACTCACTCTGCCTCATCCAAAACAGCCTTTATCTGATCACACAAGTCTTGTTCATCCTCTAACTCTTTGAGACACCTTGCATGTTGGGCACGTAGTCTGTTGGCCGACGAACTGTAACGTATAAGTTCAACAGTGACTACAAAATTCAAAATGCTGTCAACATTATTTATCAAATTTCTTGGCAACAAATTTGAAGCTGCATTTCACCCTGTTTTGCGTGGCAAAAAATGAAAAATGAATTGCTAACTGTCATAAAATCAGTTACATAACTTTCTTTATCACGATTGGATTTCATTAACGGTACTAAGTCAAGTCACAAGCAATGAGTACATGCACCATTTTTTAATTTGTTTTAGTATTTGGCAACTCCAATAAACTCTGAATTACGTCATAGTGTTCTAAGAGGCAGATGGCTTCCATGTTTATGTTAGTTACCGAAATAAAATTCTATCAATGTGAGGAAAATTATGAGATCAATTTGATGATCAGTAAAACTCCTAATTCGATTTTTGTTTTTTAGCCACCTAAACAGGACAAAGTGGAGTTTAAATACGAAAAATAATGTGCACTGAAAGTGATGGCAACCACTAAGCTACATATCTGATGATGTAAAAAACACAGATTGTTTTACATTTACTAATAATTGGCATCAACAATTCTAATAAAAGACAAACATTGAGTTCTGTAATCACAAGCAACTGATAATTAACACCCGCCTTCACATAATTTGTCCCTATGAAAGTAATAATGGCAGTCCTGTGTTTCTCACAGATAAACATTAGGCTATTTATGCACCACTTCTCAGAAGACAGTTGTTCAGTTTATTGCACAACAACCTTGTTGAGAATACAAATACTGAAACATGTCCATGATGTACATAGCACCTCTGACTACTATTCAAGCCAAGATGACTATCTTAAATGGATCACAGTCCACATGTTCATCTCTCCTGTTACTAACACAATGTTCAAACTGAGAATTTCTTACCAGATGGCAGATACAAAATCTGAATTATTTCCTTACTAAACTTCAAGTGTTCACAATTGACACCGTTTCCCATAAGTAAGCAACATGTCATAATTCTCTACAATCACAACGTGTAATCACCATTTGAATATATCCTATTGTTATGGCAAAATGGCAGATTTGTTAATGGATTTTCAGAGGTCTGATTTTTAACGGGCTGGAAAGATGCCCATATCAAGAAAAAGATGCTAACAAAAATAGAACTCACGTGTCCCCACTGTCGTGGGCGTCCTTGATGTCACAATAAACCTGGTCACGCTCATTTTCTAGCTCTTCAATTCGCTCCTTGCATTTGGCAAGCTCGTTTCTGCAAAATTACGCACAGAATCATACACCGTCTTATCATTAAACTATGTAATGTACAGTATTCAAATCTGTTTAACATCAACAACTAATACTAAAACTTAACTCATTATGATTTAATTATCACAACATCAGAAGATCCAAGGTATCAACAGCTACACACGCTCAAACAAATTAGAGATGGAATTATTTCAATCAAATTTTCATCATCAAAAACTGATCTGGTTAGAACAATGATAATTTCACTGAAAGCAACTAATACTTTGAGCTGCTGACCACCTCATCTTTGGTCAAAAAGAACTTTTTATTTACAACATAAGACAAAGTCATGACTGCTACTTCTGTTAACAGCAGAAATGATTGGTAATACCTGTTATGGCGACAAAATTCTTATTAGTTAATGTTGAGCCCTGACTCTGATGATAAATTCAGATATGAGAGAACACCACTATGATAATAAATTCAGATATGAGAGAAATTAACCCACTCTGATGATAAATTCTCCTTCCAACCACAATAGTCATGATGGGAATTTTGAGTTAATTTGTCAGAATATTGTTGGCTTGTACAGTACAAATTCTAAAACATTTATCAGTAGATTGAGATTCTAGCTTGGTTACTGAAATACAGTAAAGGACTCGCCTGGTCTTTTGAACCATAAATTCCTTATCTGTCACATCGTCCTTCAGTTGATCCAAGTGTTTTCGCAAATGAAGCATCCTCAGCTGCTCGTGCCGGCTAAACTTCTGCTCCTGCGTTGCCGGTCGTTCACTGTCAGCAATGCTAAGGAAAAAAACAGTGAGTAAAAACAGCGAATACTTTAAGTTTCTCATAAATGACATATAGCTCGTGTACAGTAATTATAATGAATAATATTTTATGCTAACATTGAAAAACATGTTTGCAATTCCTTTGACAAAAGCATCACACTCTACTAATAATAGAAGGTTTGAAAAGGGTTGAAAATGAGTGATTTTTGCGGGAGTAGATTTAAACATTTCAGCAACATTCTACTCGAACTCAACTTTTGAGTGTGATTAAGAAGTGAACCTCTTGAGCCTGTCGCAAAGCAGCAGTCAGTACTGAATGAGTTATCCCTATGGACAAAAACACTACAGCTACATATTTTTGTGTCTTCATCCAAACCACTCAATGAGGACTTGATACTTTTAACTAATTCTTAGGCTCATGAGGCATTAAACCTCACAGGCACACTACTAGTATGCAGTAAGAAAAAATTTTCACAAAACCATCAAATTGCACAGTAACTTCTTAACTTTTAAGTAACAGCAGAATGTTCACAAATACAGAGATATCAAGTCTTGGAACATCGATCAATTTTTCATTATTAGCAATGGAAACAATCTAAGGACTTCATTTAAGAACATTTTTATACCATACCTCGTAGAGAATCTTTCATCATCCGATTCATCTGAATCGACTGCCTCATTGTCATATATCAACACATTGTCCTCAGCTTGATAGTAGTCATCCTCATATTGATCAGCAAGGAAAGGGTCATCACCTTGCTCCAGCTCCATATTGAAATACTTGAAAACTACAACATGTGATCAATGCAGGCAAGTTTTGTTGTAGGTAGACCCCCAGAAAACGTTACGCATATCAAACTACAGCAAACAGCATCAGATGAAATAGTCATTACACGTATTGAGTTACAATTAACACATACCATGACTCTAGAGACAACTTAGTCAACATAATTCAAAGTAACCTATAGAAAAAAATTTAAGTCAAATACTGGAATTTCCTAAACTGAAGTTTTGCATCTGTCTCTCATGGACTTCAGCTTATATTTTTAACGAGGTGAAAAACCTCTTTATCAATGAGAGGATTTGGCCTACTACCTACCGGTATTTAAAAATACACAGGGGAGTGTTGTAGCCCCCTGGCCTGCCAACCAAGGGCTACATGATAGCACTGGTTAGTTGTACAGTAGTAAACAGACAAAGTGAATACTCTTAGTAAGTCAACTAATAGACAGTGGGCGTCTCTAGCTGGCCCCAGTAGAGATGATGAAGGTCATATAAGAGCTTCATATGCCAGAAGCTTTTTGGCGAATTTTGTCCCACACAGATTAAACCATCACAGTCACGTTGTTTTAAACGCTTTTTGCATAGCAGGACACCTATTGGAGGTCGTTGATGTCTTTAATTACTTCCAACTCCAACAAACTCCAGTAATCAAACTTTTGAGCAGTCTTTCGTTCAGTTTCCCAAAGCAGCAACAGGCCATTTTTACACTGTGCGCACTCCTATTTTCATTGCGCCTCGTCAGGAGTGCGCGCAGTGTTTAAGTAACCAGTTGCTGATTTGGTTGGAAGTATTTGTTCAGGTTGGAAGGAACTTGTTGTTTGACTGGAGTGGCACATGACCATAGTCTTGATGGAGAACGACACTTATAACTGTCGGAGAGCGATGGAGACCTGCTTGGTTTGTGGAGAGCGCCACCTGGTGTGTGACTGAGACATCCATCCCTACAGTTTGACATTTCAAATCTCCCACCGTTGAAGTCACGACGTATAGTGGACCTGTGCTGTAATCTATGTTCTATTGTGTATTGACCTTCAATTCATATACGCATCAACCACCATATAGAGAAGTCAGGTAAGGCTAAAGGCTAAAGACATTGACAGCCTATTTATGAGGCGTCCCTCTAATATAACAACGTGACTTTGATGTTTCAATCAGTGTGTCTGCTCAAAGAAAGTTTGATTATGGGAGTATTCGTTCAAGTTGGAAGGAATTAAAGACACCAACGGCCTCCTAAGGTGTCCATCTATGCGCAAAAGGTACTTATAAAAATGTGACATTGAATGCTTTAATCAGACTGTGAGGCATAATTCGCTGAAAAGATTCCGCCATGTGAAGCTCTTAAGTAGAAGCTCCTATACTAATAGACAATTACGTCTCCCTGAATGCCACAGGCACACAGGGGCAATAGTACATCAATCCCCATAAAAAGTTATACATTTCAAAATACAGCAAATAAAATCAAACAAACCATATATACATATAAGAACATAGAGTTTTAATTAACACATACCATGACTCTGGATACAATTTAGTCAGCATAACTTGAACATATTCATGAAAATCTGTCGTAGTTTGCTCAAGTTTCTCTTACCGGGTGCCATTTTGTGGAAGTTACGTGAAATCACACATGTTGATGAATAAAAAGTCCACGGGACAAATCTACAAATTTCACCTGATACCTTCCCTTGCTATTTTGCAAGTATCACGTGCCAGCGTCACGTGCTTCGCTGAGTTTCGCGCTAGCCTTTGCCTAACTAACGTGACTCACTTGAAATACTTTGTGGTTAACGATGATCAAAAAAGTGGAGTTGGAATCTTCACCAAAGATACCTTAATTGTCATAGCTATACTTCATCAAAGATAAGTAGAAAGGACCACTGAAGAAAGTAAATGCTTTTTGAAGTCATAGTTTTATGTGTAAAATGTATTTTTGACAAGGTGAAAACTCTCAATAGGTGAGTGGATTTTGCCTACCACAGTAACACTCATTTAAAACACATGGGACGAAATTAGCCTACAGAAAGCGAATAACCGCCCAACCGAGGGGCTACATGTTGCCTACATACTATGAGCTTCACCGTCTCTGTACTGGGGCCAGCCGGAGACAGTGGTCACTATCGAGTCAACCACTGACAAAAAGGCTTTTTTATGCTCGATTCCCCAAAACCGGTTCAATATTTCCATGCAGATTGGTTGATACTGTGACTGTGAGCAAGTGTGTGGTTAGATGGTCTTGTCGTACCCTACACTGGTAAATCAGCAAATTCATAGGCTTCTGTACACAACTAAACGTTGGTATTGCATTCCCTCAATCTTGATGGGAAGTATAAATCCAAACACTACATGAACTCACCAGTTATTGGTTAAGATAAACGATCATAAACGACCCACTAACATTGTGTACAGCAGCCATGTCTGTAGCAACAGACAACGTAATCTCGAGAGAGCTTGCGAGACTTGATTTAAATAGGTCAATGACTTCATTTTCATCGGCTGCTGCTGAAGGGCTGGAGTGCACAATAGCTAAACGCATGCAAGGCATCACCTTGACACCCAAACTGTTGATGTGCCGAATTAAAGAGGTCAAACCTGCACAGATTTATTTAGCATTTAGTTACTATTCTTGTCGTTTGAATAAGAGTTGGCATATAATACTAGTAGTCGTTCGCCAGACAACCAGACCGACACAGTTACTGAATTCATAAAGTTCTACCCCAAATTATGACTCAGTAAGGTAGCCCTAATTAAACTTTCGCTGTATGAACTCATTGATGCCATTTGGATAACTGCGATGGTTTGATTAGCCTCTTTGTCAAGTGTACGAGGGAAAACATCTGGGCAACACCGTTTCTCAAATATGATCTGTTCCAAGTATGGGCGGGCGAGTCTATTTTTAATGTGGCATTTTCCAAATAAGGAGAATGCCGGTATTAAGTTTCTCAGTTCGCAAGCAATACTTTATTTTGGTATGTGTATATTCCGAAGAAAGAGTTGTCGAACAGCACTATGTTTTAGGTTTGTGTTATTTGAAGCATGGAGTCTGAAAGTCCAAGACAGTTTCATTTTCATGAATTTAGAGGGCCTGTGGAAAGATTTTGCAATTCTGGCCAGAGAGGAGGTAAAAGACCCGGGGCTGGCCGTCCGAGGCTTTACAGAGATGGGGAGAAACCGAGATATAAATACAGATATCGGTATATTAATGTTGCTGAAGAAGTGTTTACGAAATTTCAAAGATTGAAATTTGAAGCCGGTTGTAAAGCAGAGAAGAATTTTATGATTCTATTGTTGGATCTTTATGAAAAAAACAATCGGAGTTTTGAATCTAGGTAAGTTTGTCCGAGTACGCAAGTGATTCATTTGTTGATATTGACACTAGCTGTAAACTAAGAAATTGTTCTATTTCCTTTAAACTCAAATGTAGACGTTTTAAAAATTGTTTCAGTGAAGTACGGGTAGGTTATTTTAACGGATTCAAGGTAGATCTAAATTAACCATTGCTTCTTCAAGCTCAGAATCAGACTTTCAATTTTGGCGTCGAACTAAAATGCACAGAGGATGACCGAATTTTTTTTAACAAATTTAAAAGAAAGCGAACTATTTTTCGTTGGTAGGTTTCAGTTGTGATATCGTGTCTCGTGCAAGCAATTGACCTATATCTCCGTTGATTTCGCGGATTGTATTTTAAAATCAGCAAATGCGGATACGCTTGGCCTCATGTACATTATGTTAATCAGCAATCACAGATATCATGCGAGCACCCAGCCTGAAAAATGGGGGCTCTGATTTTTGAGAATGTGGACCTTTTACTAAGATTCACGGGGTACGTTCAGAGCTATGAATTGTGCGTTCGCCGAATTTTGGCCAGTTCCTGTCTTTTTTGGGGACTTTTGTCTCGTTGTGTACTTTTTGCTCCCGCGGATTCAACATTTTGTTTAGGGAGTACGGCAAGCGACAAACATAAAACTAAGGGGGGGGGGATGATTGAGATTGCTAGTAATGTAAAAGTGGCCGAGCAACCGGGGTTCCGAAACCTCTGGGACCCCCTCTTTTTCCGCGCCATTTAACAGAGACGTGAGCATCACATTTCGAGGGAACCCTTGTCTAACCTCATACTACTAATTTCTCTTTAAGTTGCCGTAAACGAGGACTATTAAGAATACCTGTGTATATTCTCTCACAGCCTACAACTTGTGTCTATTCTGCGTTGAAATTCAACATTTTGACATATCAAATACAACCACCCTTCAAAAGTTACATCCGTTGAATTTCCAATGACAACTCGTGATATCTGATGAATGATCTTTCTCATGTACGCCTATTGCTATGTTTGGATATATCAGATTACACCGTGTTTATTCCAAACACATGTGGAATAATATATTAACATGTTGAGTCTGGCCTAAACTCTTCAGATGGACGCACGACTGAGTGAGCACCTAGCTTATTAAATCTACTGACTTCAATGTAACACACAGTCAGCTGTTTTGCTCCGTCTCTGGTATTTTTCAACACAATACCAAAAGGCGAACATCTGGGGTGTCGGTTTTCACTAAGATTTCCAACTTCTCCATATAGGGGCATAGCGACACGAGTATGCCAGCTTGTAGATTCCAAGAATAGTCTGTCAGGCACATTACACATGACGATGGTGATATATTCGCACCATATGGAAACGTTGTTTCTCTGCATCGCTGCCGTTTTTGGTTGTTTGCCATGAGTATTTTTATTGAGTCCATTAGGATGTTTGCCAAATGCACTGAAAGTGTATTATCTGTGATTTAAGGAAAGGAGCTGGTTCTAATAAATGGTTTATTTCTTTGTCCATTTCAAGCAAAGAAGTCGGTTTGTTCTTATAGTCAAAGCTTACCCCTTTGTAGTTAAAAATGTGACGGGGGTGTCAAGTGCATTCATTTTGTGTTTTCAGGGAAACTGATATTCGTAACCTAAACGTGGCAACTGAAATAAATAGAACTTGTTTGGTTTTAGTGGAGTTGTAGAACTTGTGGAGGTAATGTAACTCAAAATCAGTGGCGTGTTGGGAAAACGAAACCAGTATTTTTGCAACATAAATTAGTGGGCTCCCAAAGATAATGAAAAATACATGAATAAAATAGAGCAACCTACCCATCTCAGAGGTGTGAATTTAGGACGAGTTGAAAAGAACAAAACTTTAAAGACGGAGTAATCTGCAAGTTCGAGCTCAAATTATTTTTTGTTTACAAAATGGAAGTCAGTTGTACCAGTTGTACGGAATAGGTATATTAGCTATATTATTTTGCCGTATGGGCAAATATACGTTTTAGAAAAACATCGAGTGGTGAATTTTTTGTTTGCTTGTTTTCAGTGTGGATATCGGCTCAACTGCTAACTTAGAGCGATGGACGAGTTTGTGTGCTCAATTCAATCTATCATCTGAACAGTTCGCTTCATATATGATTGACGTGATCGAACATCACTTGATGTGAGTACTATAGTTGTGCATACGTTGTGATATTTTAACCCCAACAGGAAACACCTATTTCCCATTTTCATGACTTTTTTACTTCAGAACTTACATAAGTTGATTATTGAAACTCCCTAATAGGTACCACTGCCTTGTTAGCAATTTTCGAACTCTTGTAAAACCAAGCAGTCGATAAATACAATCGAACAAAATGCATGTAACTCAGAATTCTAGACATGATAACTGGCCGCAAGTCGAATTCTCCGTCACTACTGCAGTGCAAGCAGGGTTCCGTTACTTTAACCCAACAAACTTACAAAAAACGCAATGTTACGCAAGATTTCTAGGGTTTACCGACATGCATTACAACTGAGCCACGTGACCACAAGTTTTTCTCACGGAAACCAGGCAAGCAACTCGCCAGAACGCAAAAGCACGCTAGTGCCTTGCGAGATATCGCCATACATTAGGGTTTCTTGCGTCTGGTGAGCGCTGCCCGGTATTCAGCTCCCGAGTTGCTAGAATGAGATTTTTTGGTGACGGGGAAACAAAATGTTTGCTCAGTTAGTTTTGGCATGCACCAGTGAGCTAAATTTGACCATTGACGAAGATGAAAATTTAAAGTTGCTTTACCCAAGTTTGCCGTATAAAACGATTAAAATTCCAATTAATCCAGAAATGTTTGTGTGTTACACATAGAAACGAATCATGGGTTTTATACCGGTGCAAAAATCCCCAAGGTAATCATTCAAACAGTGTCCCCAGCCGGAAATCATGCCAGTCTACTGCCAGTGACTTCAATGTCTTTTTCGAAAAAAAAACTAAAGACTGTGAAAACGCGTAAAAACCAGTGCAGTTTCAATTCCAAACAATCTAAGACAAAAAATCAGGCATTTGTCAACTTTAATTCAAAGCCTCAGTTATAGGGCAATGTTGTTCTGTGTAAAGTCCATCAATATTGACTGATCTTGAACACCCAGTTTTCTGCTAGTACATGTATATGGAGCCTGGAATTCTGTACTGTACTTGACGTCTCCAGGAACAGTCTGTCCGTTTCAGAGAACCAGATAAAGAATTTTCATGAAAGCATCGCTAATGGATCTTGCACTAAAATTGAGGCATTGTATTAAATATTTTCGAATGTATGAGTACATGAGTAACTGACGAGTGAATTTGAAACAACGATGATGTTTTTAGAAGTGGTACAGCTATACGGGTATTCTGAAAACGCGTCTATATCTCATTAACAACGATTTGTGTGTAGCCGAATGAGTTGAAATTCATAAACTCTCGGTTGATTGATGTGGACAACAGGGCAATCTTGTTTCAGTAACGTACAGTACTTGGGTTCTTTTAAAGTGGCATCTTAAAAGAATTACTGTAGTTATTCAGTGTTTTTGTTTGTCAAAAAAGGAATGTGATTAGCGTTAAAGATCTTAATTTGATGTTTTACAATCTTTTCATTCCCGTAGTTTACAGTCTGCGAATATTCATAGGATGCAATAAGTACGATTTGTATACCTATCACTGGAATTCTTTTATATTAATTTCAGCCATGGTCGTTGTCCTGGTAACATCATTTTTCCCACTGTAAGCACTCAACAGCAAATGGAAAATCAGAACAGCTCCAGTATTAACAATGATAGAGTAGTTGTCAAATCCGAGCCCTCCGACCCAAGCATCAACGATACTGGTGAGGAGCAGATAATCTCTTCTGATCCACAATTATCCTTTGGCAATCTTGGCGACACAATGATTCAGAACTCTAATGATCTGAGTAACCAGCATGCAACGCCTAGTGTCCTTTCAGCGCAGCCAGTTGAAAATCCCAGAAATTTGGCGGCAACGCCACCTCGCAGACATTCAAATGAAGATTCACGTCCAGCATCAAACGACAATGCACCAAGATACGTTATAGGTGACGCGGCGACTGATATTTCTTCGGAAATTGAAACCAGCAATAAAACACCTCAGCCATACGTGACTTTTAAATGGTGGAACGTTTTTCCGTCCGAGAGAGCAAAACGGAAATCTCGCTGCAATCAGATCTCCAATCTCCTGGCGTCCGGAAAGCCATACGGTACCAAATTAAACATAATAAAGGAAACGAATGGGTATATCCCAAAAAGTATAAGCCAGATTCTACCAAAGTCATCCGCGGCCGTCTTTTCACCATCAACGAGTGCTGCCAAACGGAACAACACCGTAAAAACTGCTGACACGACAGTAACGTGCACGGTGAACCCACCAGACTACGCCTCCAGCGTGGTGCTGGCGAGCCCCGTGGTGTCTGCTCTTCAGAATGCTCCGATGGCGGGTGCAGGCATGGCGGGTTGCCTTCCCATGGTCTGGTCGGTGCTGCCACCTGTTGCCAGCGCAGATCCTGTTAACTCGGTATCCAGCTGTGTTGCTTCTAGTCCGATTGTTGAAAATGAGCTTCCTCTGAACTTGTCCCTCAAAGCTGACGCATCGGGTAATCGATCTAAGTCAGAAGGCTTGCCGAAAGCGACCAATGGTCAACATAACGACACTGGGGTTATAAGTACTGCGCAGAAAATGGCAGACGGGGATAAGGAACTGTCGCCACACTCGAAGCCCAAAATCAAAGCTCTTTCCGATCCAAAAGTGCAGCGTAAAGTTCAAAATCTAATATCAACTATCAAGAAAATTGGCGGCCAAAACATCTGCTCTCAGAACAAAAGTACAGATCTGACCAAAATTATAAGCGGCTCTGGCAATGACGCAAACACCAGTGAAGTCGAATCTCCACAACTGGACAACGCCGTTGGCACGAAATCGAGTCGCAAAATGGCGATACCAACCAAAAAGACGAGTGAATCTCCTGAAATAAAAAAGGAGGTAAAAGAACATCTGATAGAGGCAATTAATCATGAAATTTCAAAGGCAGGCAACACGTCCTCGGTTGTGGAGAATTCACAGAAAAGGAAGAGCGCAGTGACGTCAGGGCTTGGAGCAGATCCCGTGGTGAACCATGACCCAGATGGCAGGTATTACATTATGAGCTTGTGCAAAAAGAAAAAGAACAATGACCCTGAATTTGGCCGATGGTCTTTTGCAAAAACGAGATCTTGGCAGAGGAACGGTAAACGTCAATGGAAAATTAATCGCATTGAGAACTACATTTGTAAATCATGCGGCAAGACGTTCATGAGTGAGAAATGGTTTATAAAACATGTGGAAGCCGAACATTGCGGTAAGTCCAAGGACTCTAAGTACTTATCAGAGGGACACGATGAGAAACTGGCGGACTATCACAGCACCCAGGTCGGATATATGTGCAATGTTTGCTCGAAGAGTTTTGTCCGTGAAACGGAGTTGTTCTTGCACAAAAGCTCGGGACCCTGTCACAAAAAGGATGATTACATGACTGAGGGTTTCCATAGATGTAAAGTATCAGACTGTTGTAGGATATTTTCGAGTGAATACAACTTATTTCAGCATACCAAACGCTGCCACGACACAAGGGATATAATCTCAAATGCCAGCTGAGTCGAAAATTGCAACTGTTGTAAATTGTTCGATTTTTTGTTCACTTCTGAGTGCAATCAGTTCAAATCGAAGACTGATGTTTTTACGTGTAGATAATCATCTTACCATAACTGCTGATGGATAGTTTTTACTTCAGTAGTGCTACCAAACCTGACTGAGTTCTCCGCCGTTTCAATTTTTAGTTGCAGAAAGCCTACTGAGGATAAACTTAATTCAATAATTTTTCTCTAAATTTATTTATTGCTATTTGAAGTTTGTTTCGTGGGTTCTATTATTTTATTATAAATTGCTTAACTATTTATTTTTGAGGTGGTCCCGGCCTAACTCTATCACCTGTATTTCTGTAAGATTTTGACGATTTTACAAAAATGTCATTTGCTTAAAGAAAACTGTTTTTGTGTTTGTGTGAGCGTGTCTTTTAAAACTTATTTAATAAACGAAAATTCAAAATATAGTTTCTTATTTATGCCACACAAGAGTAAAATTTGCGAGAGTAAAAACCGATATAAGGGGAAAAGGAATAGGTCTAGTTTTTGCGACAGAAATCGTAGGCACGTTTTTAGTAATTCTTGTTGAATAGCTCCCTATCCTACCACATAAACAAAATAATCGCAAGTTGCCGGGAAAAACTGTTTGATCAGCGTCTTGTCGCAACTTATGCGCTGTTTGCCGATTCTTTGTCGCGACCACATTTTCCAAAACGAAGACGTTGGCGCACGCCGCAGAAATGATGTGCCGTCGCCGTTTTTTCCGCTGTCGGCGGATCCCGGTACCCTTAATCAGCCTGTGTTTTGCAGGTTAATGTTTCATGCTCCATGAAGAAATTTTGGGTTACTAGGGATGATACTGCCGCGCAGACAAGGTGGCAGCTTTACCAAGAGTTTCAATTCTTACCAAAGACAAACAGACGCTTAATTTTCAAAATTGCAAACACGCGTCTGGAAAAGGATTTATCACGTGTTTGGTGCTAGGTGATATCTTTTAATTTTTGATCGACAAGTGCACTAAGTCACAGAAATAGTCAATTCCTGGTCTGGACTATTCCGCAGTATTTGTGCTATCAATTACAAGAAAAAATGTAATCGGGTATCCGTCCAATTTTGTTGATCTCGTCACCTCAACACTTTTTGTCCCCTTTAGGTGAAGGTACGACAGTCTCCCTCTCGGTAGAGATAATGTAAACGAATTCGGTCGTATTTTTATGCGTAAATGACTGGATCACACTTTTAATGATTAGGTTGTCAAAAGTTTATTTCAGTGTGAAATGAGATACACAAAATACTTGTTTACCCCGGAACCCTCAACCGTCGAGTTCACCGTGAGGTTTTCTTGTGACGTGATTCCACAGCGGCTCTTATAAACAAATGTGCATGACCGGACTTACCAGACAGGAACGAATTAAGAACCATCGCCCTAACATACACAACGGGTCACATCAGTTGAATTTTATGTAACTAATATATAAAAACCCACATCTATTATAGCTAGCAGAATGCTCGCCCTTCCCCGGGTATTATGGAATCGGATGAATGTGTTTCGGTGGGGACCCCCCAGTTATTTTTCTTCTCTATGGGCTCGGCGCACACGAAAAATATCAGCGAAATAACGTGGGTCTCGCTCTCTTGAAGTTCGCGACCCACATCTCAGTACAGCAGAATTCTAGATGTTTACCTCCAACACCTCGATAAAGTGATGAGTAGTGCCGCTGACAACACGTACAGCGCCTGATGACAAAAGCACATGTTCAAAATCTATAGTGCGGTTCATCGGCAGTAAACACAAGAGTAGGAATTCTGAGCACGCACTTGAAAAACCCGTTAATGCGTTACCTCGCAACGAAAAACAAAACGCGCAATAGTGTTCCTTTTGTTATAAGTGCAAACGCTCTCTAGTCTTAATTCGGCTGGGATATAAACCATGTATACATGGTTGAATTATAAACCAGGTATACATGGTTGAATTATAAACCATGTATACATGGTTGAATTATAAACCATGTATATAAGCCATATTACTAGAGTGCAACTGCACCGTATGCCTATGAATGGGTTTCAAATATGTACAGTAGGTGTTGTTTACTATTGGATGTCTCTTTAGCACAGCACAAAGCATGTTATTTTGGGTCTACACCCTATTGTCAGTTTACCCAAATTCTTATTTTCCATCCTCTTAGAATTTAGTCCTTAACTATTTGTAAAAATACACATGTAAATTAGAAAACTAAAAATTTCACTTGAAAAGCCTTATATAAGAAGGAACACTATAACACGTCCTCACTTTCTCAGTTTCTTGCCTTCCGCATTTGCACCCATTCTAGTTCATGCGCCTATATCCAAAATGCACATTTTCAAAATGAACTGCTGGAGTGTTTCATATAGTGGTACATGCGCCTTTCACTTATAGGGACAGGCCAATTATTACTCCATGTTTTTACTACTCTCAAACTTTAGCCTTAAATTGACTATCATTTTATGACATTGATAACTCAAGTATCTCCAACACTTCAGAAATGTGCTAATCCATTTTACTTCTATCACATATTGGCCAATGCGACTAATTCCGGAAACAAGCGCAGTTTTATAGATTGACAGATGAGCCTTAATACACCCATATGCAATAGATTTAGATGTTAAACTTTCCACTCTGCAATAAGTGTGTTAATTCTTATTGTATGAAAAATATCATGATGATTGACAACTTGAAGAAAAGTCTTCAAATAGCTGAGGTTAGTTAAAACAGAAGAAGAGGAGAAAAGTATACAACAAACTTATTTGAAGTAAAATAATTATTTTTACAAGCAAAAATAATGGTCAGGACACATTTTCCATCTCATTACATAAATTATATAATTATATAATAGTTTAATAATGTTCAAAATTTACATTCCAAACACACAGGACGGCAGCTGAATTCCCACATTCACCATTTGGTCATCAAAACAACAACAAAACAAAAGATCTGCAGGACTCAACACAGTGGCACTGCAAACAAAGCACAAACACCATTTTGGCTAGGAACAAAAAAACTGAGACATGGATTAAACATAACAATCTTGCAGGTTAGGCCAAAAAAGCATCTATGGTTTGGTCTTTTTTGAAAATTGAATCCGCTGTGCGATATTTTTTAGTTGGTTAGCTTTTCAAATACAAAATGCACTCAAAACTAGCAAAAATTCAGTCATTCTTTACTGGTGACTTACAACAAATACTGGCATTTCAAAGTTTGCTTGCACTACGTGCTCTGTGCAGCTTTTCAAAAACATAAGACCTTGGCTGAACCTAGTGTGGATGGACATTTTTTTCAGCCCCTGAGTGCAGATCCCAAATTGAGTCAGGGTAGAGACCAAAACCAACTGCGTATTGTTTGAACTTATAAGTAACAACTTCTCTAAAATGAGGGATAGACAAGAGGTAACAAAACTGCACGCTAATTATTTAAGAGAAATCATGGTCTATTTTTCCTTTGTCAAATTAGAAGTCATTAATGGGCTTGGAAAAAACTGTTGGTTCATCATGGCTTGAGACAAGAGTCTAATAGCTCGCTTGTCTAAGCTAATCATATTACTCATTGAGCATGGTCTCAAGCAATAGCTAACTAGTAGATCCTTGGAGACCCAGAAATCACCTCTCACCTGAGTAAGGAACAAGATGAAACCGATTTTGAAGCAGAAAGTTGTCTCAACCAAAAGTTGGCTTCTTAGAGGTGTTTATAGCTGCTTCAAGTTCACCATCTAATGTCTATGTTCAGTTAAAAGTATATACATAGTACACAGCTTAGCTGACTGGCACAGATAACAGCTGCAGCAGTTTACTGCAAATCTTCACACCTTCAGAAACGCTTTCGCCTAGTTTCCCCACTTCAAAATAAAACATTAGTCAAAAGATAATACTTTAATTAAAACCCTGTGTGTCTAAGCATCCATTGCTATAAGAAATGTCACATATTAAGTGAAACTTAGCGTCATTACATTTTGATGACAATTATGTTGCTCCAACACCAGAATTAAAAACATTTAACTACAATAAAAAAATTCCAAACAAAAATCTGTTCATTTTGAAATAAACGTCATTATCATGTTGAAAGAGAATCATTTGGGAGTCAGTCTCGACAAAAGTCCTGTGAGTTAAATTTTGTTTATTAAGTTCTCACCCGAAATGAACGAGAAAGACGATGTTTCTCACAACAATACAACATCACTAACATTATAAAATTTCTTTACTCTTTTGCATCCCCTTTACTGTCCCGTCTCTCCTTACGTGCTGACGAAATTGGGAGGGGTAGCCCAGATGTAGATCTGGGTCGTGGTGAGTTCCGTCCACTAAGGGGTCCATCAAAAGAGATTGGTGTGGCTCTTTCACTTGTAGGGGGAAGTTTCCGTCGAATAGGTCCCCGCTGAACTTGTCGTGCCCGATGACCAAAGCCGAGACATTGAAGCGACTCTGTGATGTAGCGCTGAGATGGCGACACACACAGCATAACAAGAAGTTTGGCATTGCCACCTGAGGAGTGTTGATCAAATTATTTTAAATCAAAAAACAAATCTTAAAACATGTGCAAGGACAGCTCAAGATCGTGTGTTATTGACGTTTATAAAACTTCTTTTGTTCAGACAGGCTCATTGTGTTTTACACAACACACTATGGCTGGAAATGGGCTGGTTCCGTGAATGAACACTAGATGGGGACACTAGTTGGCGCATATGACTTGAAGTAACCTTTGTTAGGAACAGAAGTTTAAAGAAGCTCACCAATGGAATCTTGGAGTAGATGTGTCAGCCTGCTGTTCCTGTAGGGTACATGTGCCCTGTGCTCAGCCAGAGCCCCGAGTACATCAGCTAGTGCTGACAAGCTTTTGTTGATGTAGCAGGCCTCACGCAGAGACTCCCCAGTAACTCCTGACATGCCTGAGTGTGGAAACAATACATTTATAACAGGATCTATGATTTTCAAAAAATAACAATAGCTTTATTCAATGTTTTCTAGCTTTGTTATAGTTTATGAGGAAATATGAAAGGAATTTGCAAGTCATTAGCAAAGTAATCAAAATGTGTCAATGAAAATAAAATCTTAGTGTCTCAAATCATTACACACACATTAGCCGTTTTACACTGAGCCATGGGCACACAGCCCCTCTTGTTTGAGACAGTAATAAACAATTGCAAGATATCAGTCTTTCACAACATGGCACATCCTGAGGTTGTAGACATTGGCTTCACAGTCGTAATGTACTTTGTCATCAAATTGGGTTCTGTAAAACTCATCCACGAAGTATTATTCCAATTTCAATTACAGGAGACCTATTTGGTAATCTTAAAACTGGAATACCTACCGACACATTCACTATTTGGTAATGTTAATACTGGAATACTTACCGACACATTCACTATTTGGTAATCTTAAAACTGGAATACCTACCGACACATTCACTATTTGGTAATGTTAAAACTGGAATACCTACCGACACATTCACTATTTGGTAATCTTAAAACTGGAATACCTACCGACACATTCACTATTTGGTAATCTTAAAACTGGAATACCTACCGACACATTCACTATTTGGTAATGTTAATACTGCAATACCTACCGACACATTCACTATTTGGTAATCTTAAAACTGGAATACCTACCGNCCTTGTCTAGAGCAATAATGAACTGTGGCAGAGACAAGCCAACTTATAGCGCCTTGTCTAGAGCAATAATGAACTGTGGCAGAGACAAGCCAACTTATAGCGCCTTGTCTAGAGCAATAATGAACTGTCAGTTCTTCTGAAGTCATGGAACCACCTCCAATTTGACTAAATATTGAGACCAAATTCATAACGGTAAGCCAACTAAATTGGAAGGCAAGTGTATAACACCTTTAATTTTAATCTGTTTGTCAACAAGGCTCTGCAGTTAAAGATGTGGTCACAGGTATAGAGACTAGCACCAGAAAGACAGTGTCAAAGTTCAACTAAAATTTCAGAACAACGGGGATGGCTACCATGAGAAAGCAACTCATTAGTTTCATTAATGAATACTTGCTTAAGGATATATCAAACCTTATTCACAAAAAGTGGCCATTTTTACAATATTTCACATGACTAGCAATCTACCTTATATTCACTCTCGGGGAACTTCAAATACAAAATATAAACCGCATAGTTGGAAAAAGGATTTAGCAGAACTACCTTGACACCGCACAACCACGTGGCTATTTGTTTACTACCTAACCGAGGTCAAAGGTTACAGGGCGGTCACTCAAATCAAATCTCTCGCCAGGCACAGAGCAGCTTTGTACACCCTCAGTAATTCCATTAACCAAGATGAAGTTGCCATAATATTGAGTCACCGAGGCGTATTGAGTCAAAGAGGAGTACTTATGATAGAATAGTGCCAGGAAAAACAAGACAAAACATAGTTTTGATCCTGAGGGAGTTTTGAGTCTACAATGCATACGACCATTGACGCTGACACAGCAACTTGTAAAAAGAGATAAATTCTCACATAAATTCTTTAATTCAATTAACAAATTGACATTTCGATGTTTCGATCTGATGCTAACCACCGATTCGATTTCTGTTATCCATTTCTTACTTGGTTTCATATCAGTCTCCTGGCACGTGACGTGTAAAGGCTATGAGTATAACAATGGACTGTGACTTACTTTATAAGTAGGTCGCGACAACAGTAACGTTGATCCCAAATCGAGCTGGGAACGGTACGCTTTAATGACAATTGAGTTAATTACGCACCGCAAATTCAGTTGACATTGCGAGTGAATGTTGAAATACCTAACATAGTTAAGGCATGTATATGTTACGTTTACCGAAAACAAGTTTTCACCAAATAATTAACTGCAGAATTTGAGACTTTCACTTCTCCCAGTTTAATCGGCTTTTTCTCGGCTTCAGCAAATCGACTTCCGTCAAGGAACTTCTGAGAAACAGAGGAAAACGAAAAAATGAAATTGCCACTAAGAGGCTGTAGGCGCAAAAAATATATGTGCCACTAAGAGGAGCCACAGCAGATAAAGTCCTCAGAAAATCATCAGTGGACTTCCTCTTCACATTAGGAACAGACATGCTAATTTCCACAACCATCCATAGAGTGCTTTGGTTGACAAAGGAGCAGACGTTAAATAACAAGACTCGCAAAAACTGTAAAAATAGCCACTAGGTAGCGCAAAATACCACGAATCAAACCGAAATTCGGAGGATAGCATCAACTAACAAATACATACCTATCTGCCAAATTTTATGAAAATCCGTTGAGGGCCTTTGAAGATAGAGGAAAAATTATTAAAATTGCCACTAGGGGGCACACTGGTAGTCGGATCCATCTGAATTTCATCGTCATTTGTTGTCAAGCTCATACTTGCTAAATTCAATAAAGATACTGCAGAGGGTTTCGGAGAAACACCCATTGACATAAAAAAACTGCCACTAGGAGACGCCACAGTTATTGAGGTCGTCATAAAATCATGGGCAGCCCTCCTCTTCACATTAGGAACACACAACCCAATTTCCACAATCATCCTTGGAGTGGTTTCGTTGACAGAGGGGCAGCTGCCAAAAAACAGAATCACAGAACGAAAACAGTAAAAATGGCCACAAGGTGGCGCAAAATGCCTCAAATTTAACCGAAACCGAATGATAGCATCACCTCACTAATAGATGCTTATCTGCCACATTTTATGAAAATCCATTGACAACTTTTTAACATACAGAGGTAAACAAATTGTCAACTTCATGTAAATACACCAGCAAAATTCAAAAATCATCCTGCAGAGCGTTTAGGAAATACAGTAACGGGCGTAAAAACAAAACAAAACTGCCACTAGAAGGTGCCATAGTAGTTAAAGTTATTGGAAAATCATCGTCAGCCGCCCTCTTCACAGCAAGAACATAGATGCCAAAGTGCGAAAAGTACCTCGAATCCGTCTGAAAACGAGAGGATGGCATCATCTCACTAATAGCTGCCAATCTGCCAAATTTTATGAAAATCCGTTGAGGATCTCCAAAGATACACAGGTAACCATAAAAAATTAAAATTGACACTAGGGGGCACACTGGTAATCGGAGAAGTCCGAAATTCGTCATCATACGTCGTCAGCCTCATAGGAGCACATTTGCCAAATCTTATCGAGATCCTGTGAGGATTTAGAAGATACAGTCACGGGCGCAAAAACAAACAAAACTGCCACTAGGGGGAGTCACAGTAGTCAAAGTCTTCAAAAAATCATCGTCGGCTGCTCTCTTCACAGCAAGAACATATATGCCAATTTTCAAAATCATTCCTGGAGCAGTTTGGTTGATAGAAGTACAGATGCCAAAAAACAGACTCGCAAAGAGTAAAAATGGCAACTAGGTGGCGCAAAGTACCTCCAATCCGACCGAAAACAGGAAGGATGGCATCACCTCACTAATAGATGTTTGTCGAATTTTATGAAAATCCCTTGAGGACCTCCGAAGATAAGGAGGTAAGCGTAAAAAACTAAAATTGCCACTAGAGGGCACACCAGTAGTTGGAGAGGTAAAAAATTTGTCATCGTCCGTTGTCAGCTTCATAGGAACACATCTGCCAAATCTCATCAAGATCCTGTGAGGGCTTTAGGAGATACAGCTGCGGACGCCAGACGCCCAGACAGAGATGATGGCAATATACAACCACATATGTGGGCACATAAAAATGTTACCAATTAAAACCATTATAACATAATTTTAAGCCATGTGAGAACCATGTTAATGCTTGAGAATTCTTTTGAGTACATCACTACCTGCAAACACGTCCGGCGACGCTGTCCTACCAGGAGAGCTCAGTGAGTTGGGGTTAATGTTGACCGTTAGAGTGACAACGAGGTGTGATCGACTGGAGTGCTCATGCACTTGAGTGGCCGTCTCCCGTCTCGTTCTGAGGCCATGTTGCACAAGGCACATGACATCATAGACGCTGTCCACCGACCTGTTTTAAGGACACAAGCAAAATAAGTAGTAACACTTAAGCAAGTTAATAAGCACACTAAATTTGTCAACAGTGAAACGATCACCAACAAAGTAGCACTAATTTTTTAAGGCTTTCACTTGCAAGTACAGCAACTGTTGTGAATATCCACAACATTGTGGTGAGATCTTGAAAAATAAAAACAGGAAAATTGTCTTTGGAAATAGTCGACGTGACCTCATCTCCATGACTGTTGATCACCAACTGTCTAAATAGTTAATTAATCAAAAAACCTTATCCAGAGAGGATAGCCCAAAAAATATGATCACAAACATACTAGGCATGGGTCAAAATATTATGATCCTATTCCAATGAAACACCAAACACACAGTCATGTGTATGGATTACCTTGATATAACAGTTGGCATGATCATGGAGTTATCTACCCCTGCTACAATGTCATGCTTGGCATTGGGGTCGGAGCTCAGCAGATCACGGATGTCATTGTTGTAGATCTCAACTACAGACACTTCAACAGAGCACGAACCAGGTGGCCTTTCATTGATAAGCCTGGACAAAAAGATCACAAGTTTCAAACTTTGTGTTCTATTCAGTGTACAGTCAAACATTGCCCAGTAAAGACTACGTAACAAAAGAGGAGATACAATACGGAAGACAAAAGAGAAACACCTGAGGCCACAAAGGATATTTTGTGTTGCTCTGTACCCTGATTCATTTTGAGACCTGCCCTCACTGACTAAAAAGAAATGCCCATCACCACAGGGCTGCCAACCAATTAAAGACAATCTGTAACCTTCAAGTTTAAAATCCTTATTTTGCAAGTGAAACCTTGTGTCATTTCCAACATTTTCAGAAAGTCTTAATTTCAATCACAAGATGGATCAACATACACCAAAACAACAATTTGCAATTTCGAATCGTGTTTAACTAAAAAATCAACATTACGTAATAACTCATCACTTCGATGTTTTTTGGTTTTTGCTGTCGGCATGATTATCTCTCTCCACACTGCCACAGCCCCACAAATCCCAATATCTCGTAATTCCTGATCCATGATGGTATTGCAGGCGTCAGGGTTCTCAGTGTTGAAGACAGCATGCTTAAACGTGGTAAATTCCATTCCCGTTTTCTAAATGTAACCCGTATCCAAAATTTCACTCTCCACATCATAACATGAATTCCAAAGCATACAATATCCCATAATGCAAAACCAAGAAAGCGCGTTTTTCATTGGTCAGTCCTTCATAAAAACTGCAATTGACCAAACACACAAGGGAAATTTCGTATGCAAATTGAATTTTACACTGCCTTCTTGATCTGATCTTGTATTCTCGACAATATCCATCACTTTCAGTACTTCCTGTCTCGATCTTTGGCAATCTCGTGCTTCAAAACGGTGACAATTTGAAACATATTTTTAATTTTGATCTGATTTTTTTGAAGAAAAATAAATGCTCAAAATCTGTAGCATTTAAAAATCTGTACATACTGATTTTCAGGCCCTGTAAGTACTTACAAGAATACGGATAAATACATAAAAGTTGGCAGCCCTGCCAGCATCAGTTTCAGAAAAGGTAAGCAAGGTTTGAAATGTCATGAATTGCCAAGAGATGTGTTAAAGAAGGTAACATATAACGTATATTTGACCATCTCAGGCGGACCTCTTTTCTTGAAAAAATTTAGAAACTAAAAAATACTGCAACACCAACTTGAAAAAACAGAACAAAACCAACTACTTTGGCCTTATCTGAAACCATGTTTTCAACCTTTGAACAAACAAATAACTACAACTCCAGCGACTGACATGGGACCAGACTCTCACTTTTTACACACAAGAGCTAGTTACAAATAAAGGGCCATTCTTACGTAAAGAGTTCTCTGGCAGCTCTGGGTATAACCCCCTCATCAGGGTGTGGTTCTTTTGACGGGTTGTAG
The DNA here is from genome assembly GCA_002633005.1 of Phoronis australis. Lineage (NCBI taxonomy): Eukaryota > Metazoa > Phoronida > Phoronidae > Phoronis > Phoronis australis. The sequence goes on from NMRA01000467.1 coordinate 240,940, forward strand.
TCGTCGTTTTTATGACTACCCAGCATTGTGTGAGTTTTACCACTTCCTGTTTGACCATAGGCCATAATGCAGACATTATATCTGAAACAAAGTACAATACCTAGCTCAGCTTTAAGTAAATACAGGAGGTATAAATCCAGACAAATTTGGAAATTCCATTCAAAGTTAATAATGTATAGCAGTGATAACTACAAGCAAAGTTTTGTGCATTTCAGAATACACCGAAAAAGATCTATACATAATTTACAAGTCAATTTTAACAATCAAATAATTGTGATTTAGGCATCTTTGAAATACATGCAATCATTATCAGTTTTGTGACTATTTTCTCACGACAAAATGTCCTAGTAATGACATTTGAATATAACTGTTTGACACTTTAGTAGATGACTGTTGTAACTGTTTTCAAAATCTGAATATGGCTGCTGTTACCAAAGTGTCAAACACCATAACTTGACTGTGTTATGTAAATGAATACTCAGATATGTCTTCCTATTCAGTAACTCAGCCAGCTTGGTTTAAAATGTTTACAATTCATTCCACATAACCCGCAATCTAACCAGTCTGTATTTTGAAACAACCATTTACTCAAGTTCAACAACCACATTTTGAATAAACACATTAAGCAGAACACGCTCAGCAAGTTACAACATACTTTAGCTAAATTTATTGATTACCTTAGGTACATTTATTGATTACCTTACGTACATTTATTATTAAGCACTCTCGTCAACAATGACACCTGCCTAACCCTTTATAAAACACCTTGAAGTCACCTGCATTCACTACATAGGTCGTCTACTTACCCGTCTAGAAGCGAAGTCATCATGGGCTGAACTTCTTCGAAAATGGCCTCTTGACTTTCAACAGGTGAGTAAAGTCTGAAATGGGGAGTGAATTGTAAATAAGTATAACCAAACAAGCAAAAATTTGGACACAGAGGAACTACATTCTTTCCAAGTATGTTTTCAAAAATTTATAACTGACATAAAATGAGTCTTATTAAAGGAGAATGCCACCCAAAAAACAACCTATTTTGTATCAATTTAGATCGAGTATCGAGTAGTTCTACTCGACAATGGCACGTTCGGTTGCGTTACCTGACACCAGATGGCAGACGGAGGTGTTGAAATTATCCAATGACGTAACTGGTTTCACATGCAGTCTGTTCAGCAAATCACAACACAGGTTACTGGTGTCAGCTTATCGCTTGAATTCATCGTTTAACACCAATAAATCGTCAAACTTCGAAGTAAAACCCTTAAAAATACACCGAGTTATTATAAAAATGTGTTGTTTTATTTCGCTGATACGGATTTACTGGTATTTGGACACACCGTAGCCTACTAAGTTCGGCAGGCTAATTTACGTCCGTAGCACTGAGGAGTTTGGGGTCTGTTCGGAGATAAATTCGAAGTATTCTTCCGTGAAATACAGACTGGTGAACCTAGATCTGTGTTGTTAAAATTGTAATTTTTTGAGTTCTAAACACACAAAACACTTGTTATCCCAGCCAGTGGCTCGGAACCCAATCAGGCCTGTCGCGGCCGCCTGGACTGGCACGAACATAAACCAGCTTGAGTTGGAAACTAAACCTCCAGTCACAATGTGCACGTAACTATTTAAGTGAATTTAGTCACGAAACTGAAAATATACTTAGGCCTACTTGTCGGGGGTTACGATGTCGGGTTCCCCTTCCACAGATCGTCAGGGCAAAGGTTGTACAGTAACAATGATTTGGATAATGTATTTGTATTTCTAAATAAAGATTTCCCCAACATGTGACCATAGTATATAAAATCCAGTAATTGTTTCACAACAGCTTTCTGTCAGCAAGCACTGAATTAGCATGCGCTCACACGGCCTCGGTGCCCCGGAGCTCAATTACCTTAAGTTTGTTGCCAGTATCAAAAGCCGGTTGTAACGCAGCTTGTGGTTTATTCATTGCTGACTTTTTAAAACATTTGCACTCACGAGCACTACAAGACATTACAAATTGTATCTAATGAGACAAACATTGTTTCAGTTTCATATAGGCCTAAGCATTGGTTAGGATGAAAATAATTCATTTTGAAACAGAACGCAGAATAATAAACGTCTACTCAATAAACTACAACTCGCCCCGTGCCAATCCTGACTTAGTCAAGAGCTCAGGCGACAAAGACTTCACGGGTCGGATCGTTAGGTTTCACAGGCTATCAGTTCGAACCGGAATACACTGATCAAGAACTACTAGAGAGCCGCCGTCAACATGCACAGGCAACGGAATGTATCGATAGTTCTTTGTTAAGCCGGAATTCGTCAGAAAAATTCGATCGACGAAATGCCGGCCAAAGACACGGAGAAGTTTCACGGCCTAATACTTGCTATTGACAGCCTACCTTTCATTCTTCACTACCGCGAGCCACTTCAGGCCCTTGAGGAAGTCGAAAAAACGATATACCCGCTTTCTTCGCAGCTTCATAGTTCAGAAAAACGGAAACGATGCACTGCAATATAGCGGCATTCACTCCGCAGACGAACCATTGACGTCGCTGCGTCGTTTCTCACCTTCCTCACAGGTTACCGCGACACCTATCGGCAAGGTGAGGTCGACCGTATAAGAGGTGATGTGGATATAGACCGATTAAGACGATAAAAAGGACTAATTAAATCAGGTGGCATTCTCCTTTAATAGTTTTACAGTTGAATCACAAATTACAACCTTGAATGCATTGGACAGCATTTCTTCTACCAATTCACAAAAAATGAACTTTCATGTCCCACAACTAACATTCCGCATCAACATTAAATTATCACGACTAGTTATGCTACAGCACAACAAATAATATTAATAGCCTTATGATAAGATGTCTTGTTAAAGGACCATCATTTCATTATAAAATATATTCAATGGAAACTTACACTGACAAGTAGCAGGTAGAGCACCTTAAGGGACAGCACTAAACATTCAAAATATTTGACAACAATTTCAACTTAGGATGCAGAAGAAAAAGGTAACTTTTGGAGTAGCATTTTACCTCACCAACACATATCCAACTCGAAGATTGACAGTAGAAAAAAAAGCTTTTTCTAGGTTTAGTTTTAGCACACCACAAAAATAAACATAGAAAATGTTTATACCTTTCAAACTCATACAGCCTATGATACTTAGCTGTCTTGATGCACACGTTTTCCTGCAAGCATAGAGATTAACTAAAATACAGAAAACATGTGAAAACAAGATCAGCAACTGCCAGAAAAAAATAAGAAAATGACATCATCAAAGCCTCCCCTTAATTCTTTTTTGCTATTTCAGCTGTTTCAAGCTATCCAGAAAGTCCTAGGTAATAGTGAAGCAACAAATCCAAGCACAATTACACAAAACAGATGAACATCAGATGACACGTGGAGAAGCGTTTTCACATAACAATGCTCGACTTTGAGAACACAGAACAACAACAAAGTTACATTACTGTGTGCAAGTTGCTTTCTCAGTGACATTATGTTCTATTCGTTACAAGTAAGAAACTATAACCTAAACATTCTATCAATTATAAAGGCTGTGCTCTAAACATATTGCAGGAACCATATTAAGACCGTGAAGTTATTCAAGACAAGATTTAATGCAATATACCGAAGAAAGGAAAATCTGCATGAGGTGAACATGAAAATTCCTACATGCAGCTAAATGAATGACACTTGAAATTTTAAAAACTCTAAACAATTTTTGTGCTCTTTTCACTATACAAAAACAAGCATGCCAAACATCTGAGCACCAGTATGGCTATACCAATTAGGTAAATTAATGGGTCAAAGCAAAAAGGAGAATGTGACTAAGTATGACTGTCCCCGAAAGGAATCTGCTTTGACATGAAGGTAAGAAAACACGTTGTACCAGAGACCGTACAGAGGGAGACAATGAATAGTCACTGGCGGACATTGCTGTTTCATTTACCGTAGTGAGACATAGCGAGTGTGTGGTGCGAAGAAAGCAATATGGCTGATACTTGTGCTCAGTAGACACGGAGACAAGACATTTTATCTTACCGTGTAATTCTCAAAGTTAATACTTCGCACTAAGGCTTATGGCTGAGATGCACCAGAACTGTTTTATGCAAAAGGGCACAGAAGACTATAGAATAGAATAAAAATGGATGATGTGGCAACCTGTCACTGAGTGACAGAGATCTTTTTCACAGATGTTGCATTACATGATTGCAATCTCTAGTACTCTGATAATCCTGAGAGTCCATTGACAGAAACCAAAGTTGATTTTCATGGTAAGGACTATTTTGTTAGAACTCAAATACTAAAATGTATACTCACGTCATCCATGCAATGCACAACAACTTCAGATACAGAGCCAACTCTGAAAGAGTCAGTGCTAAATGTAAAAGAACATGGGAAAACGACTAGTTATTAACATTTACAAAAACGTTATTCGTTAACCAATTTCCTTGTCAGCCTACCAAAACCTTTGACATGACTTAAAGTTTTAGCATTTCAATGCAACCGTAGATGTGACAAAATGTCACTAGAGGGCACCACAGTAATTGGACTCGCTTGAAAATCCCCGCACACCTGCTCTTGTCAGTACTCTTGTCACTAGTAACACATCTGCCAATTTTCATAATGAACCAATCTGCACGCTGCGGCACATACAGCGGAAGCACATGACAAAAAACAGAGTCTGACTAAAATGAAATTGCCACGGCTGCTAGTTGGTGCAAAATACATCGAATGCATCACAAAAAGGAAAGGTACTATCATCCTTACAATACAAACTTGTTTGGCAAATTTCATGAAAAAGCATCAAGGAACTTGTATGTTACAGAGGAAAACGTTTACAATAAACTTGCCAATAGGGAGCACAGCTCTAGTTGGACTGGTCTGAAACTGGCTGTCATCTGTAACAGTTGTAATTTCCATAGGAGCATATCTGCTGAATTTCAGAAAGATATTGCAAAGGGTAAAGGAGGTACAGCCCTGGGCACAAAAATAATAAAATTGCTACTAAGGGGGTGTCAGAGTGGTTGAACACGTTTGAAGATCAACGTCAGCCTCGGCCTTCTCAACAAGAACACATCTGAAGATCAACGTCAGCCTCGGCCTTCTCAACAAGAACACATCTCCAAATTTCAATAATGATCCTTCAAGCAGTTTGGTGGATCGAGAGGGTGATGTCAAAAACGTATTCATACCTATTTGTAAAACATCATGATAATAGAAACGGCCTCATATAAATACGTCGACGCATAATAAAATTACCAAAACCCAACAGACTTTTTTCTAACTCTGGTAAAAACTAATCACTTCAAGACATTTACACTATCCACCAATATTTCCAAATTGCATTTACAGCAGCCTGCCCTAAAACTGACTGACTGTGTCCTTTTGACAAAACATCAAACTGTGGTAGAGGGTTTACTGTTAATACTGATGGTAAGAATGACAAACTGACTTCGTTCTCATACCTCCCCAGGGAAGAAACATCTTCGGTGCCAGTGTCAAACTCCAGAAGTGGCCTAATTCGACAATGGACGCGTATGTTACCACGCAGTTCCTTGAAAAAATAATTGGTTTCCACAACTTGAAATTTTAAATATAATTTCACATTTCTTTTAATTTGTAAAAGCATCAAATAGAACACATCCTTGATATGAAGTTGATAATTATTTGTTTTTGGCTATAAAGAACTTTAAAAGCTTGCACTCAGGGTAAAAAAAATCTAATTTCTTACATTTCCATAACTTAAAGATTATGTAGCACGAAAGCAATGATTACCATTTTCAAGTTGTACACTCAATGTTTTGACAAACTGCTGGCATTCCCAACATCAGAAGCCTCTGAATAATGAAAATACAAATGGTTACTTTCATCAGAAAATGGGTGATATGTTACCAACATGATAAGAATGTCAAATGGGTGATATGTTACCAACATGATAAGAATGTCAAATGCATACTCAGAACTCACCATTAGTGTATTGTGTAGTTCTCGACGTCTTCGTTTTTCCTTTGCATGCCTCTCCATTGCAGATTGTAAGGCAAGTTCTGTTTCCAAAAGTTTCTTTTGAATTTCTGACAAAATCAAAGTTAAAGTAAAGGTCTTTTTCCAGTTTGAGGCAGTTAGCTCGATATTTTTAGTTTTTGGAAGTTTGCTATTTTGAGAGTCCTTTTTGCACCAGTTCCGAAATACCTTACTAAAAAGCTTGATGTCATTTTAACCCTTATCCTGCGCTAGGCGAGGTCAGCTGACAAGCCAATTATCCTATTAAATGCGTCGGGTGTACTCAATCACCTATAGTAAGCTACGGCTAGGCTGCCCAAGGAGAGTGTACGCACCCCAGGACACTGGTGTTTTTCATTCAGAAATTGAGAAAGCCCCGTATGCTGTTTATATATATGAGCATGCGCATTCCACATTTCATAGTTTACTGTACATTCTTCTGATTTACAACATATGGCTGTGGTGAGCTGTTACCGAGATATTTGAAAGTTTACGTAAGTTATATCGTGGCTGGTGCCAAACGTGGGAAGATGATTGTTGACCAGTTTCTTGAGGAAGTCTTCATGGACACAGATAGTGAAAACGAGCTGGAATTGGCACTCGAAAGTGACGGTGACAGTGACAGGGAAACTAACACAACAGTCACAAGTAATGCAGATTCTATGGATTCGCATCTCAGTGCAATTCTGGAGGAGTTGAAGCAGAACTTGGAGGGGCCTACGACGATGCTTGGCTCACGCCCTTCACTCATAATACTGGGCCTGTGAAACATGATGGAACTTTCAGAACTAGATATTTTGTGACTTTTTCACAGAAAAGCTTCGTGTTTCACGTTTTTGCACACCAAGGTTAACTTCAAAACAGACTTTAGCAAGCAACTGCACCAGTCATAAATTTGTAACCATGCAAAGTTGAGGTATGTTATATACTGTTCATTCTTGTTTGTAGGTGTGATGTTACAGACAATAAATCTGCTTTATTAAACATGCAAGTCTCATGAATTCCCTTTTAAAAATGCTTATTATGGTTATTAAGTTTCAGCTATAATGTTATCATGTGCTAAAACTGATAAAAAGGGTGTCCAGTTTGAAAGTTTATAAAATTATTTACACCAAGACTATGGTAAAGATATGCATCAGGGCTCAACATTAACTTTTTAAGCCACTTGCCCGAACAACAAATTCACTTGCCCCAAATAGCACCGTGCATGTGCACACCTAGGTAATGTGTTACTGTAGGGCTGCCTGCACTGAGCCTCCTCTTGTGTCGTGCATGCTTTGAGTTGCTATTTTTTAACGATTCTTCTTATAGAACATTTATTTATAAGGTGTGTCAAAACATTAGAGAGACAAATTAGAAGAGTAACTATGGTATCTGAACCATTGTCTCACGTTCACAGGCGCCGAAATGAAATAGGACATGAACTCTAGACACTTCTGTGTATTCATTAGTTTATACGCCCTCATGCATTAAACTTTGCTTAACCTGAATTTGAATTTTTGCTATCCGTAAAAATCTTGAACAGTTTTGGTCATCGGTACCTTGTATTAAATTAAAATCAAATTTTAACATATAATAATGCCACATATACTTTTATTTTCAATAAATAATTACATTTTTGAAAAATAGATAGGCCGCGAAAAAGTCACCCTTCAGAGCGACAATCCTGAAGACCGTATTCCTCTTCTTTCGGGAGTCGCCAGCGGGAGCCGGGAATTCATAAGAATTTCCTTTGGAATTCCCCCTAAATAAATACCAGGCCTTTAAAACTGCTGTGTAGTGTAGAAAATATGTGGTCAATCATTCACTTTTTAGCTTTTGCGCTTATCTGTATGACTTACATCCGCCGACGAACACGGTGCTTCCAGCTCGGTACATGGGTAAACGCCGGCAAAAATCATACGTCATCCCTTGTTCACTGTCTCGCAGGCCAGGAAACCTAACGTCCCATGACGGAAACCATCCCCGCACTCTTTTCGTTTCATATTGTTGCTTTGATTCTTCCTGAACTCGTTTTTTTAGCATCTGGACGGCTTCCTTGTTTAGACGTTTTGCCAGAGTGCAGACGATCAGTAGTATCACGTGACAACTTATTCAGAAACTGCAGGGCACGTTCAGAGAATCGAAAGGATTTGACCGCGGGTGTCATCTGTGCATGCTGCATCACACTCGTTCTATTTTCCTTTCGGTGCTCATTCGAAGACGGGAGTTTCTTTGACGGCCACACGAGCTTTTTTCGATGGTTTTTAGGCTTGTGTCGGGGTTCGTTACTTCGGAGCAAATGTCAAGCAGACAATCTTAGGATCTGCTTGCCTATGCGGCCAGCTTTTTAACTTGCCCATCGGGCAAGTATTTTTCAAATTCCACTTGCCCGACGCAAAATCTACATGTACACGGGCAATCGGGCAACCGTTAGTGTTGAGCCCTGTGCATATGGTGAAAATTTACAATAAATTCTGAACAACCTTCGTGCAGATTACTTTTATGTGAAGTGACATTACCCCTTCAAATTTCCAAATTAAAAGTGTTAGGTCATTAATCTGAGTGACCTTCATAACAGCCCAGTGCACAGCAGGAGTGGTGACCTACTTAGCTCAGCGCACAGGGAAAGTTGCCTGAATAGAGGCTTAGCAGAATAAGGGTTAAATGACTTGTATGCTGAACTTCTGAAATGTCCTAAAAATACAGCATGACATTTTGAATTGTGAACTGCTTAATTTTCAATACATAGTTGAAAGGAAAACAAATCAAAATGGCGTCATACCTGACATGGAATCATGATGTAGTGCAAACCATTTGTTGTGTTTCCCAACTTGATCCATTACGTCATCGCAGATTTCTAGGAACTGAAGGGGGATACCACTGACTTCCAAGTGCAACTCCTCATTATCCTGTCGGAGATCCTGCACAGCACAAACTTATATGCTTAAGGGTCGCCTATAACAATCAACTTTTTCAAAAGCGTATAAAACATGAAGGGGGAAGGCGGAAACCTTCCCAGGTAGAGACTGTACAACTCCGACTGACTGTTGACATATAATAGCGACTAATCAGAATATATGCTTGAACTTTTACTTAATAGTCTTATCAAATGAGATTTTATGATCGTGTATTACTAAGGTATGAACCTTTAACAAAAATGTTGCAGAATCAAGTCGAGTTTTCCTTCCTATGCAAGAAGCTGTAAGGCCATCTAGTGGTTAGGCAGAGAACTAGCGCGAGAGAAGGGATGAACAGCTGATGAGTACACTTTTACAAATTTCTAAAAATGTTGGTGAAAATCATTTAATATATATGGGAAGAAATCCAACATTGTTGGAAGTACTCTTGACAACATGGAGGAGTTCTGCCAAAAAGAGGACACAGTGTACAGGGATCAATCTAGAAAAAACGAGGCTGAGTCAATTGAGCTACAGGGCATCAAATCAATGAGCTAATACTTAAGACTTTGACCTACCGGTCACCTTAGTCGAATTTCTGTCCTTTTTCAATTTTGGGGTTATGGCATTTAAACACGCATGATTTCGTATACTACCTCAGTATGTTACACAATTAGTGATTCATCTAAATAGCTAAATACACTTCAATTTAACCAAACACACATTGCAATATGCTAGACCCCATAGTGTTGTTGTTTTGATCAGCTAATCTGCATTGTAGTAGTATAAGATTTTGAATGCAATGTGTTTCATTCAAGACATCATGTGAAACTGTGACAGTCCCATTGGCTCAAGTTAAGCAATGGTAGCGCGTCAATCAAAGTTTTTGTGACAGACACGCTCTTAAAATTATACCTCAGTGTACCTTTTGAAAATGTTACTAATCATATCAACAAATAAGCATTATCTCAGTGTTACCAGACGTTCATCATACAGCCTATCATACTGCAGTACTTGCTTTTAATCAAGTTTTAAATAATTCCATTAATCACACACAAACTACATCAGACAAGCTGAGAAGATCAAATTGTTGGATTAAAAATGGGAGACGCTTTCCTTAAAAAATTAGCTGAAGGCACCGACAATCTGTTCTGGAAGGAAGTTTTAAGCGATGTTGTGCTCCTGTTTCAAATGTGTGACAAAAATGAAAATATTATTTACTCTCCCCTGTGGTATAATTCAAAGATTAAAGTTGGTAGAAAATCTATTTTCTACAAGACCTGGTATGAAAGGGGAATCTATCGTGTGTGTGATTTGTTTAATGCTGAAGGTTCTTTTATGTCATACGAACAACTTTGTAATAGTTATAACTTTCAACCTCCAATACTAGAATTCTATGGATTAAGAAGTGCAACCTTTGCAGCGTACAGGGGTCTTAAGAATAGACAAGACAACATCTTTTTACCAAATTTTCCAAATTATATGTATAAAATTTTACATAATAAATCACAAGCGGTAAATATTTATGACACCTTAGTACAGTCACTTCAGACAGCTTGTAAGTATAAAAACAAGTGGTCATCTGAGATAGATATAAACGGTGTTATAAATAATGTAAATTTTAGTGACTCTGATTCATGGTGGAGAAAAGTAAATAAACTCCCCTTCAATTGTACAAAAGATACAAAATTGCGTTGGTTTCAATACCGCTTAATTCACAGAATATTGCCAACTAATAGTTATTTACATAAAATTAAAATAAAAACAAGTGATTTATGCTCTTTCTGTGGTGAACACAGTGAAACTTTTCTCCATCTGTTTTGGGAATGTCGTCTTGTCTCCGTTTTCTGGCTCCTGTTTACTGACTGGTTAAAACAAACATATCATGTAAATTTTCATGTGGACAAGATAGCAGTGTTTTTTGGGAAACATTCAGTCGGAAAATTGTAATATTAATTTGCTGATCATGCTAGCAAAAAATTACATATTTAACCAAAAGTTTGTTAAAAAAATCTTAATTTCCAATTGTTCATAAACTTTATTAAATTACATCCTGAAGGAAATACGGTACTTGTTGAGTAATGATTTAATTTAATGTTATTTTTTGTAAACGATGTATAGTATATTGCTTGATTTGACTTGTAATTATCATGCTAGAGCAAAAAAAAATTGTTGGATTAAAATTAATGAACAATGGTGAGTTTTCTGGAGAAGACTCTCATTAAATGTTCACCTTGACTTGTTGCTGAATAGCCATCATCATTTGAACAGATCTCCTTTTCTCTGTATATTCAGCCTCAAACAGTCTCCTCCAGTGACCTGACTTTTCCTTCTGAGACTTCAACTCACTCTGCAGCTGAGCCAGTTTTAAGTAGAGCATTGCATTTTCAGTTTCCAATGCCACGATTCTCCGTTCTTTTTCCTGAAATAACAGAAGAAATGAGGAATGCAGAGCGTTGATATGCGCCCATGATTTTTTTGGTGCCCACAGCTGTGAAGTTAATTCAATAGGAATGTGAAAAATTATTTGCATGTCCAAGAGTGGAGTTGGTGTGCAAAAATTGAAGAAAGCTTAACCCTCCTACGTTTCATCACTTTTTAGTCATGGTTAGTCATGGTTATTCATGGTTAGTCATGGTTAGTGGTGAGTCTAGGATGAACTTGTCTTTGTATCATCATGAAATTTGTGCTCTAACTGTGATTTGAAACTTCAGTGTTTTTTGCATCCTCTAACTTATGTTTTAATTGCATACACTTCATTTGTAAAATTTTATAATGCCATGTAGGTAGCACTAGTAGTCACCAGCTTCTTTTTTGACAGATTATTTAATCATTACTGTTCTTCCTCCATGAGGTTGCATACATGTCATAACAAGTTATCGGAACTGGTGTCATTTCGTTACAAGTTTTTAATATTTTAACACCAGCAAACCAAACTTCAGAATAATCTCTGCAGTTGCGAAGATGGCTTCGTCTCCTGAGAGATGTCCCAAAAAATTAGGAAATGGTACATGCGTGTCTCGCGAACATACTGTTTTCAAAATGATGACAGACTTTATTTTGTCACAAAAGGCAGAGAATTAGACAAAAAAATGACATTTATTAGATTGTCTTTTACTTCTATGGTTGTAACAGGCAAGGTGTCAGTTGACTCCCAGATTTTGCATGCACCCCCACCGGTCGTTAGCTCTACATGTTGATTTAGTTTCGCAACAAGGTGACGAGCAGAACTAACGAACATCAACACACTGGTACCTAGCTGTACCACTGTGTGTTGAGCTCTGACAGACCTCGAAATTGCACACATGGGCAGTTCTGCTCGTCACCTCGCTCTGAAATTTGTATCAACATGTAGAGCTAAAGACTGGCAGGGGTGAAAGCAAAATCTAGGAGTCAACTGACACTCACGTTGCATGTTACAGCCGTTTAAGTGAAAACAATGATATAAATGTCATTTTCTTACGTAACTCTCCGCCTTTTTGTAACAAAGAAAAATATGCCATTGTTTTGAAAACAGTAAGTATGCTTGTGACACACGCCATTTCCTAAATTTTCGCGACATCTCATTGGAGATGACGACAGCTTCGCAACAGCAAAATTTGTTCCGAAATTCAGTTTGCTGGAATCAAAATTCTAAAAATTTATAATTAATTGAAATCAGTTCCAATAATTTATTTTGACGTGTACACAAGCTCATGAAAGAACAAAAGTTGAATTACACTGCGCTTTCACGCGCAGAGAAATGAAGAATTGGCGAAACAAGAAACTGGCCAATAGGTGACGCGGTACTAGTATTTGATGGTGCCGAAACGAAAGCCAACGCAAAAGATCGCACCACAATTTTAGAATCGTAATAATGGTAGAACAACAATTTTCCAACATCGTTAAATAATTTAGTTTACTCAAGGAAGAGTGTAGTATTTCAACGAGACTAATTTTGAGTCAGATTTTATCTGCTCAACCCACAGCGGTGCAAAGTTGTATATTTACTATATAGGACTGACAGCTTTGCGTCAAGACAAGCTATGTCTATGCAGATGCGTCCGCAGCTTCTAATCGTCCCCAATACACTGCATTATAGTAGTAAATATATAGTGTACTGGGGAGGATTTGACAGGTGAGTCTGATGCCTGCTGGCCATTAGGTGACGCAATATTTCATGGCGCCGAAAGCCGTCGAAGATCGCTCCACAACTTTAGCAGCAGAATAACGGTAGAACCACAGGCGTCCTCAGCTTCTGATCGTCCCCAATACACTACATTATGTAGTGTATTGGGGACGATCAGAAGCTGAGGACGCCTGTGGGTAGAACGCCATTTTTTCCAACATCGTTAAATACTTTAGTTTACTCAAGGAAGACTGTAGTTTTTAATGACACTAACTTTGTGTAGGATTTTATCTTACCACCTTTTTACCCACATCGGTGCAAAGCTGTATATAATGTAGTAATAGCCGAGATTACCCGACCCGGGGATCGAACCAGCGACCCCCATAAAACCGGCAAGCGTGCTAACCATTCAGCTAATAGGCAATTGCCCGTTAGCGACTGAGTAGCTAACAGAGGCTCATATAATTCACCGGAAGCACATCTACAACAATAATACATGAATGAAAAAATGAATATTTCTATTTTACCCGAATTTCTGCCCCATATTCTTGTGACTTTCTAAGGAATATCTCCAGCTTGTCTTCTGAGTTCGGCATATTTTCGATTTTCCGCGTCAAAGCAAATGTAAACTTCCTGTACAGTAAAATCATAGTAACAATAAGTGTTAAACGAACACCAGCGCCCCGGAAGCCACAGTAAGCCTTCGTTAGAAAAAAGTTGGCCTAAGTAAGTAAGTACGTGAGTGCGCGGTAAGTAGACCAAAATATAGGGGGCTCGAATTTTTGACGATGTTGACCTTTCACTGACAAAAAAGCGGGCCGGGAACTAAACGGCCGGCGGGGGTACCATCTTCAGCGCTCTATATTGTACGAGCCCAGCACCCATTTGACGAAGTGGGCAAAAAGGTCCGCCTCAGACCCTCAGAGCCGGAGAAACAAAAAGTCCGAGAAAACGAAGCAAAGTCAAAAGTCCGACTCGAACTTTCGGCGAACGCACAATACAGCACTGACCGTGCCTCGTCATTTTAGTAAACGGTCCGACGGCATTCCCAACCGTGAACTTGTTAGAGCCGGCACCAAAGTTAGGCTCATCTCTCGATCTCAAACACTTGATTCAGAGTAGAGTATCGCCGTGGTAAGGACACTGACTAGTCTGTAACTTGAGTCATTGATGTCATGTCTAGTCGGTCAAATTATCAGTCTTGACTCAGTTTCCAAGACCCGAGAGGTATATACCCGGGTAGTATAATACAGCCGCATGGGCGCAAAACAAAACAAATGGAGGCGCCACACTGAGTAGTCGAAGTCGTCAAAATCGTCAAAGTCAACTCAGTCACGGTGTCCGCTGACACTCTCAGAACCGATTGCGCCAATCTAAATCCTAGTAGAATGGTTTCGTTGAGATGGACTCGAACATCAAAAAATGGCGGTGGTGGCGCACCTCGATTCCATCACTCATGTGACAAAACGGGAGGATAGTATCATTTCACCATAGATATATGGTGACTCATCCATTCGAAGGACCTTTGTAGGGTAAAAACTAAAAAATGCCATTTGAGGGGGCACATGCACCTGCACATCCGTCCGAAATTCATTTTCGTCAACATCACTGATATAAATACACTTGCTAAATTTCAAAGGGTCCTGCAAACCGTGTTTAGGAGATACAGCGGCCATGGGCGCAAAAAAATGTACACTAGTCAAAGTCGTCGAAAAATCATCATGAGCCATCTTCTTCATCATAGTAAAAACATATACCGGTACATGCCAATTTTCAAAATCACTGAGCGGTTCGGATAGAGGTATGGACGCCAAAAACAGACTCGAAAACAGTAACAAGAGCAACACGGAGCGTTGAAATGAGTCCACTCGGCATAAAAAGGTTTCGGAACCAGAAAACTTGTCAGCTTGTGGATACATGAAATGTAATGAGAGGATGGCCGGCGGAGCTGTGACCATTTTTCCGTCGAGGTTGTCGAAAAGCTGGCAACTGAACTGAAGCAAAGTTCTGGCTGCGCAAATCGAGTTAGGCTGCGGGGCTGCGCTTCATTTTGCACGTGCTACGGATGCGAACAGCTCATGGACGGAGGACGGGAAAATTGGTTGCAACAGAGGATCTGTGTTTGCCGCGCTTTGAAATCATCACCACCCGGCTGCAGAGGTCACGTACACCTCCGAAAACAGAAGGGTGAGTGGCTCAAGTTGCTGGACCCCGGCCACCGTGGTTGCCGGGGTAGAGGGGTACAGCAACTTGACCCAGTCACGTGACGGACGAATGCCATTAGGGGCGAACTGATTTTGGGGTTTGACTGACCCTTGAGTGAACCACAGTTGTCAAAAGGTCTCGCATCACATAGGCAGATTTAGGGGGGCCAGGGGACCGCTCCCCCCTTGGGTGCCCCAAAAAATAAACTAAAGCAAGAATGTGAACAAATATTGAATTCATTAATTAACCCCACCAATTAAAATGCGGCTGAGGGGGGAGCTCAGACCCGATTGCAAGTGTCCGACTAGCTGCGCAATCGTTTTCCCGTTTTTTTTTTTTTTTTTAGTCCGACGTTGAAGGTCCAGCAACTTTCAGGCTGGGTGCGCGCATGCAATCGTGCAATTGCCAGAGACAAAATGTTGCTCCCCCCCTTATGATATCCTAGATCCGCCACCACCTCAGCAGCCGCTAGCGCAACTTTTAAAACATTTTGCCATGTGACAAAGGACGCTGATTACGCGGGTACAACACGAGACCCGGCGTCGACCGGAAACCTTGAAAAGTGGAAAAAGTAATCTTTTTTCTTTTTTTTACGTTTGATACATTTATTACAAAAGACAAGTACATATACAAATACACACAACACAAAACAACAACGTACAGGACTGTGCAAAAAAGCGAGAAAGCATTTCTTTAATCATTGTTTTTAAGTTACAAAGTGCTACTTAAATTTCTGTTCTGGCATTTGGTCAGCTGTCTGGCTACCTTCATGTTTCAAAAACACATTTGCAATCTTCTCATTTGTTTGTATCATTAAATTTTCGTGTGCTTAACGAAGCACTAATATTAAAAGACTCCCTCAAAAATTACGAGATGACACTGATATTCTGCGCTAACGCATTAAATACAAAACAAACTATTTGACGCCGCCTAAAATATCAACCCAATTCCGCACAATATGACGACTAACTAAACTAAGTAACCATACGCCGTCATTTTACTTACATATTCAAAACCCATTCCGGCGTTGGCGTCTGTGATTGACTCTTCCAAAGACCTTCCACGAACTCATTAACTTGTTCCATTTTCTTCATTTCTTGTTAAGAGCCATCCTTCTTCTTGATGAAGATCTTCCCATCTCTCACATATACGACTTGATGTCCCTGTTTCACTAGTCCGTGACATTCTGAAAAAATAGCAGCTTTCCTCTTTGTGAGATTTTCATTCAATGATATGTATTTTTCGCACCGAGGCATGCCTTTGGTCCACTTGTGTAACCGCAAGTGTCGATCTTTTGTTCAGAAATTCTGTTCGTTTACGATAACTAATAAAACGATGAATGTTTTCAGTCATCCAGTTGGGTCAGTATAAGAAACAATAAATAAATCTACTACAGGACTTACGGTATGTAGAGATGGCTACGTTGCGTCCTCCTCTCGAGGACTTCATCAGGCCACTGAGTTGTCACGTGACTTGTCATGTGATCCGTCGTACAGTTTCCGCGGGATTCTCTTCAGCGCCCTCATGATCCCATGTCCTAGGTAAGTGAAACCGCAGCCCCCCCTGTCTATTGAGGCTAGGATTCTCGATTCTCTCGTAGATAGCTTCTTTGACCCCTCTCCGAAACCAATTCTCTTCTCTATCCAGGATCTTCACATCTTCCATGGCGAAAGAGTGGTCTGTGGAAGCCATGTGACTAAAAACTGCAGAATCATAGCAGTCCCCATAACTGGACCTCCGATGCTGGTTGAAACGACTTTTCAGGGCTTGTTTGGTTTCCCCAATATATGCTGCTCCACACCCCAGTTCCGAGCATGAAATGCCATACACCACATTTGATGTTTTCTCTTTGCTGGTTTTGTCTTTCACATTTAACAATTGACTCCTTATGGTGTTAACAGGTTTGAATACAACAGCAATCCCTTGTCCCCTCATATGTGATTTGATCTGATCAGCGATCCCTGGCACAAAAGGCAATGTTACCCTGATGTTTCCCCTATTGTCCGGCTGCGTGTTCTGAGGCCTGACTCTGTGCTGAAAAGATGTGGCTACCCGAAGTGGTCATTCCACAAGGCAAACCATGTCTTATTTGCTGCATGTTGTATCCGGTTTCACGGAGTTCGGCTTCCATTGTCCTTCCTCCGTTTGGACTGGTCTGCCTCGTCGACGACTTCCCTGCGGGTTCCAGGACAGGGCTTGTTTTGTGATGCTTTTGTCAGCTTTTCTGAGGGTGTGTCCCACCCACCTCCATTTTCGCCGCTTTATCTGAGTCTCTACCCTCTCATGCCCAGTTTTTCGCCAAATCTCTTCAGTTGTGATTGTATCCTACCATTTAATCTGCAGGATTTGTCTCAGGCATCTACTTACAAAGACCTGGAGTCTATTAACCAATGTTTTTTGTAATTCTCCACGTCTCTGAACCGTAAAGAAGAACAGACATCACATTAAGGTTGAAGATTCTTAACTTTGACTTGAGTGAGTAGATCTTTGAGCGCCATACAGGTTTTAGCATAGCGTGTGCCTGACTTGCTTTGATGCGGGTTTTAATGTCCTCTTCAGTTCCCCCCACTTGTGCTAACGACACTCCCCAGACAAGTAAATTCTGAGACATTTTCAATCTCTTCACCGTCCAGAATAACATTGTTTACTTGTCTGCTATGTATACACATCGTCTTAGTCTTCTCGGTGTTGATGAATAGACCTACTTGTTTAGCAGTCTCTGACAGTGCGGCTGTCCTTGTGCACAAGTCTTGGAAGCGGTGCGACAGAAGACCTAAGTCATCTGCATACTCCAGGTCATCTAATCTTTTCGTAAATGTCCACTGGATTCCTGCTGGCTGGCCCGAAAAAGCAACTCTGGTAACCCAATCCAGTACTACCGGGAACAGCAAAGGAGAGAGAAGGCACCCTTGCCTGACTCCTGAATTAATAGGGAACGGTTGAGTCAGCTGTCCTTCATGCAACTCCTGACATGTAAAGTCTTCATGAAGTTTTGTAACTAGCCTGACAATTTTCGCAGGTATACCACTGTGTCTCAGAATTTTTCAGGTAGCGTTTCGATCAATACTATTAAAAGCCTTACTAAAGTCTATAAAATTCATGTAGAGGGAGGAATGCCACTCAAGTGATTGTTCGATTATGATTCTTAGAGTTGCAATCTGGTCTGTACATGAGCACTCTTGACGAAATCCTGCCTGTTCATCCCGAAGTCTGGTGTCTACGGCGTCCTTCATTCTGGTTAACAGGATCCTAGTGAAGATTTTGTTAGGAATAGAGAGGAGAGTGATACCTTGCAAATTCTTAGTGTATGAAAGGTTTCCTTTCTTTGACAACAGTCCTCGGGTAGGGTTTCATCACTCCATATCTTGTTCAGAAGGTCGTGTAGGATGGTGACTGATAGGGGTCCTCCATCGCGAATAGCTTCTGGTGGCATGTTGTCCAGGCCCGGTGCCTTTCCAGTTTTCATAAATTTAATGGCGCTTTGTATTTCAGCTCTACTGATCTTGGCGGTCGATATGTCTAAATTGTCCATTGCTGCTTCTTGGGGGGTCGAAGGGCGCGGGATTGTTCAATACACTGGAAAAATGATC
Source organism: Phoronis australis (assembly GCA_002633005.1). Lineage (NCBI taxonomy): Eukaryota > Metazoa > Phoronida > Phoronidae > Phoronis > Phoronis australis. Next base: position 259,713 of record NMRA01000467.1, read on the forward strand.
TCTCCAAAGTTCCAACTGTCTCTCAAGATCAGTGATAAGCTTTCCATCTTCATCCTTGAGTGGCTTAGCTATGTTGAAACGTCTCCCGCTAAGCAACTTGGTTGTTGAATAAAGGGTCTTGATGTCCCCTTCTGCTGTAGCCTCTAGCTCAGTGTTCTCCACCTTGTTTTCCTGTACACCGTGTATTATCAGGCAGTTTCGTCTGGAATATTGCTCGCTGTCGTCTAAACGCTCCTCCAGTTCGCTCACATGTCTATTTAGACTGTCAGTTTCGTCCTGTTGTTTTTGTAACATATCCTTGAACCTTTCGGTTAAGTGAAAACAGGCTTCACTGAGAGTACGTTCGAACATTTATATGAACATTCCTAATATTTCCGAGTCCTGGAGTGCAGATTTCATGCTTTGAATGAAGGTGTTCGCTTCCATGGTTAGGCTTTAGGGCTGATATTTTCGCAGGCTATGTTCCCGAATTCTAGATTACACCCGCCATGTTTCGAAGCAATGCGTTCGATACTGTCTCAATAATTAAGTTGGACAATTTTCATGCTTTCCACTGTCTTTAGGTTAAAATGAAAGAAACATAGGTACAACAGCGGTCACAGGAAAAGGAAAAAGACGACAATTTTAAGAGGACTTGAAAAATTCCCAAACTAAATAATTTAATTTCACAAGCTACGGAAAAGTAACCAGTATCTTAAAAACATGCAGTGCGCACTGTGGGCAGAATTGAGTACTTCCAGCAACTTTGTAGAGTGACACATCCAACATCCGCATAGGTAAATTGCAGCATTTCCATGTAACGTGAAGCAGAAAATCCTGACTGTGCTGTATGTGATATCAAGGATTTATTGTATCAAATATTCTGCAAAGATGGAATTAAGTTAGCGTTCCCAAACGTGGAATCTGTGCAGAAAATGTTTTAGAGGCGCATGGTCATTAATTAAGAGGAGCCCGAAAGCAGCATTCGCTTGATGCCAACTCAAGAGCTGTTGAACAGAAATCCAATTACTAGATACTGTAGTGGTTCATTTATTTAAAAACAAGAAGAAGTCCTCGTGTCAGGCCCTCTGATTGTTTGATTAGGTGAAGTTTATTAATATATTTTAGTTGTTTGACATTGCATGGGATCGAAATTCCCGCGCTTCAACCGTCGCCGCCCGACTGATTTCGCAGTGGGAAGTGCAACATGACGTCCTTCATCCATGAATATCTTAAGAGGTTTAACTTTTCCCGTGAACCAGTAGTACACTATACAGTACAGCAGCGTAAATTTGTCGGCAGGAGAGGTGTTAAAACGCTTTATACCAGTAAGTTGTAACCTCCCATCCGCGGCATTACAAGGGACCTGTAGGTGCCGCTGAACGCCTGTCCAATCCAGACCTGACCAGGATAGCGAATTCCAATATAGTCAGGTTCACTGTGTCCAAATTTTGACATTTGTTGTAATTTTTTGGAGAACGTCGAAACTATAAATTTTCGGAAACCTTTTGGAATGACACCCAGAAAATAATTGATTCCATTTTTGGCGGCCATCTTGGCAGCCATCTTGAATTCTTTTAACTATTCTGGGGGCTCGTAGCTGCCATTAAAAATACCTTAAATTTATATGTATCATTTTAGAAATAACGTTTTTCAATTCCTTGGCCCTCAAAATGTAGGTGCAGCCATTAAAACTAACATTCTAAATGACAAGAGCAAAGATACTGAACAAAATGTATTTTACCGGCGCTATTTTTGAAATTCCAAGATGGCCGGCGAGATGGCTGCCCATGAAATTAAAATTCCATTTCCTTGACCTCAGAACTGCAGGTGTAGCCATTAAAACCAACATTCTAAGTGACCCATAAGCGGAGATATTGGGCAAAATCCATTTTACCGGTGCCATTTCTGAAATTCCAAGATGGCCACCAAGATGGCCGCCAAAAAATGGAATCAATTATTTTCTGATTCGTTATTTCATGAGGTTTCCAAAAATTTGTAGTTTCCGCTTTCCCCAAAAAATTCCAACAAAATTACACAACAAGCAATGTTTATAGACGATGCATAGGGGAATTCAGGGCGGTCAAGGGGTCCGGACTACACTTTTTTCTCTTGATTTTAGTAATTTCAAATCTAAAATTTTCAAATTGTTGACTTGGACCACCTTTTATATTTATCTGGTCCGAACAAGTGAACCACAGTAAGGCTCCTTACTCTTCGTTCCGTTAAAATGATCCAAACGTTTTTATAAACATCAAACCTCAACTCGCAGCAGCATAACCAAACTTAACTTACAGAACAGTCTAAAACAACGAATAATGTCTTGCAACTATAAAAAGACACGCATTTCCATTCAGTAACTTCATTAATTTTAGTAATTTTACAACCATAGGCGTTTGTTTTAGTTAAAATAATTGCGAAGCTAGACGTACGTACGTACATAAATGTGCTAACATTCAATTAATCAGATAAAGAAATATCTAAAATATTGACCTCACCATAATTTGATTACAACAATTTACTAATAATGCGTTTCCCAATGCTTAATAATGTAAAGCTAAAAGCTAATTCTCTTCAACAAGTCAATTGCACAGTCCACCTCAAAGCTGGCGAATGAATTTCGTAGGTGTATACCTGCTGCAAAGTGAACACTCAGTCTGTTCACCTCAAACATGCATATTGTCAAAGGAACACTTCAAAATCCCAGTTTACCAAGTGTGCCCCTTGAATCCTTTTCACGTCAGTAACCTATACGGTTCCTTCCAAGGCGGTTGACTACAGTCCCAGAAACGTACGTGTTCTCTTGGTACGGTCGAAGTACCGTCTATCGAGGTTGACATTGTGCAGGAAATCTGGAAACTCTTCAAACAGCTCGTTGCAAGCCACGTCAGGGTGAGTCAACAGGTATGAGATGGCGCCACTGGTACCCTGGGTGGTCATTCCGGTGCCGCCATGACCTTCGCTGGTGATGAAATTTGGCGCCAAGCGATAGAAGAGCGTAAAGTTACGATAGTTGATGGAGCGCGGGCAAGGTTTGAAGGATACTACTCCTTGAATACGATCTCCAAACAGCCTTCGACAGAGAGCCATGATGTAAAGCAGATAAGTTCCTGGAATTGGAAAGACCGTGGCAATCAGGTAATCATCTTCTCATACGAAATCCGAGACAACCGGAAGAGTATGAATCGCTCTATGCAGTAATTTTAACTTGCAGGCGTAATCGTAAATATGAGTCACTGCAACACTTTACAGCCCACCTTTATGTAAATAAGTACTCTAGTGACCCAAAACTCATCAACACCCAAGAGCACCGGATCACGAATCCTCATATGTACCGTTTTCATTGTCTGAATCAACTGGCTCCGCCCAAAGGCTTACAATTTGCTGTCATCAAAATGTTTCCAACACAAAAAGAAAATGTCGAATTATGCCGTGACGGTAGAAAATTGTGGCGAGAAGGGTGTTAGCGAACATTTTAAGACTCAAAGTGTCGTTGAGTCAATGCATGTTTAGGCTTGGATAAGTTTCGGAGTTCAAAAGTGTATCGACTCCCTGTAGTATTTCAGGAGAGATCGTGTATTTCTATGGAATTCCAAGGCTGTCACTTGTTAACTTGTAGCCTTCATTTTGGCGTATTTTTGCAATGCCTCGTTTTTGAAACTTTCAAAGTAAGACTGATTACGTGGGCCTAATAAATTCACCTGGGAGAACAAAATAATTCATTTTGAGAACATGGAGCGGTACGGTCGGGGATATCTAACGTTGTCGTATGAGGCTTCGATGTTCTGCAGAGACCAGTGGCCGGTTGCATGAAACAGTCCCAAATAGGGACTCAACCAAGGCCCCTAAGTCCTTTTGCGTATTTGTGTCTTTATGGAGTCACAGATGCAATATTTTTCTATCATTTCATCTTTATTATGAGCTCATCTTTGATTAATGACATTTTCTAATAATATAATTAAAATCTGAGCCCAGAGTTCATTGAAAATCAATAGTGACTCAGTACTTAAATTGGGGTTGTTGCATGAAAAGATCCCTAATTATTTTCGATAATGTTGACAATTCAACGTAGAGTTCACTCTCGATTTGTATCAAAGTCAAAAGTTGACTTGGTAATGAAACTAAAACAACAAAAGAAAGGGCAATCGTTGTTTCCACAAGTCCAAAAATGCGCTGTAGATTTAGGGAATTTAGTGAGTCCCTATTTGGGACTGTTTCATGCAACTGGGCACAGTAGGCTACGGATGCACCTAAGTATCTTGTAGCAATCTCGGGCTGTCAGCAATTACCTGGCACCCCTCGACTGGCGATGTTCCCTCCAAGCGCAACCTTGACTAGACTGACGTCATCCTTCTCGGAATATGCTATGGGCGTAATGTGAGTAATATGGTACTCTAACGTTGGAATTCGTCCTTTCAAGAGAATGTACCCCGACACTCCTGGCGCAGTGACGATGTGGTCTGTGGCCTTTCTGGAGCCGAAAAGCTGGAAATTGAATGTCTGTCGGTTACCTTAGGGAAACAAATCTGGTAAAGCTAGTTGAATACTTGCACTGTTATATCCTGCACTATCACGGAATTAATTTAAAGTATACATGTAGGTCTAAGGGGAACTCGCAGTTCATGCAGTAGCTGGTTCTATGCCTAAAAGCTACATGTAGATGTCGGGTAAACTCGAGCTCAGTAGGACCGTCTCGGATTACACGGCGATAGAGGTCTCCCGTTTTGTCCCGGAGATAACAAAGCGTGTGACCTAGTTTTGGAAAACAGGCACATTGATGTCGGGAAGGGGGAGAATTTTAGATCAGGCATCCATGGGTATTTATTAAGTTTCTCAAACGTTTTCATGCCGGAGTTGCAGCCGACAGGACAGCCAAGTAGTACTTCGTTGGCATTGCCGGGAAGAACGAATGGATCGAGTAATACAACAGAGACAAACTTGAAAAGAATAAGGCTGCAACAAATAACATGTTAAACTCCAGTGGCACGAAAACGAGGCATCAAATGTGCCTGTCGGACGTTTACAGCATTGTGGGTAAAAACAGTGAGATTCGAGTGTTACTGTGCCGGGGACGGACCTATTCATTGGTCTCTTTATTTTTATTTCTACCCTTAGGGTTTATTTTGTATAACTTATCGATCTATTTATAGCCTCAAGGGTCTACTTTTGTATTCATGCATTCTACTCAACACCTGATTGGTCACTCATATTTCCTTTGTTCAGTTCAACGTGGTCTAGCTCATTCAGCCACCATCTCGTCGTCTACAAGACCTACGTTTGTACTCTGGCTTATAGGACAAGTACAATAATTCATTAAAAACAGTTACTAAGTAACAAACGATGTTTAATGTATTCTATACATTTTTAATTCGACATAGCGACACCTTTCACTTCGTGTGAGGTTCCAGATAAGGGAGTCAATTGTCAGGCAAATGACAGCACTGGCGGCCAGAAGGTAGCCAGACTCGAGACAATTTTAGGTAAATTTTAAGGCACATATTATGCGAAGGCCTTTTTAGGGGTCATCAACGCTGATTGTGGACAAAATTTGGCAACCACTGCGGTCAGGCAGTCACGTGAGATCTTTATATCACGAATGCTCACATACAATCTCTACTTTCAACATTTATTTTACGCAAACACCAGGCCCAGATGTTGGCTTTGAGTCCGTCGGGCAAAAACAACTCGAAAGGGACCGCGCGGACATCCACCCCCACCCGACGTCTCCTTCCCTTTCGCGCTGGGTTCTCTGCGAACGCAAACCTCCGGCGTGCCTTTTTCTTTGTCTTACCCTAGTCGTGACTTCAGTATGTAGATGTCGATCCGGCGAATTCCGCTTACCATTGACGCCTAACAGGTTATCTGCTCAATATTCGACATCAAGACAAATGAAACGATGTAAACGTTGATTGATTTTCCAAATTCGAGTGAAACAAATGCGCGGCCTCGGCATTTTACGCGCACCCGTTCGCTGCCCCATATTGTGCTGCAATAGCGTCTATTCACATTCTGCGAAACCACAACAACTGGGCTGTGCGAGTTCCTCGCTCTTCCCGTTAAAAGCATTTTTATACTAGAGGTAAGTGGCTAAGATATAAACCTTTATTTCAGTGCGCACTTTAGTTAATTTTTGCAAAAAGCGAACCGAGGTTCCGTCGTGCAGGGTCACGCCGAGGCTTCCTACCCTGGCTTCGCCTTTCTCGTACTAGCCGAATGACTAAAGTGTTCAAAAATTTAGTATTTTCCGTTTTAATAATTCGTTTGGGCGTTTGTTACGCGAGTCGTGGTGTGGTTCAGTCCTGTTGTGGTCATAAAAAGTAGACGATTACCACATTTTTGCAGTTTGGGTTCAAATTCAATTGTAAACAAGTGTTCGGGGTGTCCCCATCATGATCAGGTGTTAGCGATGTTTATTTAGGTTAACTTTTTCCTCATTGGACTGGTGCAAAATAACATTCCCCTGGGCACTTTCGTTTAATGGTTAAAAATTTTCAAGTTATCAAATAAGATTGATCAAATCTAGAATCGCATTCATGTCTTCGTGTGTGATGCCTTCATGTTGTTGTGTATGACATGCCACATAATCAATGTTCTCGACATCTGAAAATCCAAACCTGTCGGAAAGACGTAACTGAACTCAATCTTTCGGCTATTCTTTGTTATGGGCAAACAAAAAAACACGTATGTTACAGCTTACCAAGACTGACTGAAGCACCGGCTAATTGCCCTGAATTCAGTAATGCTAAGACTTCGCGAGGTTTTGTGAGATGTTGCCAAGTATTCTAAAGCGTTCCCACCTTGCATTTTGTTTTTAAGGTTTTCGTTAGCTAACATGAAATAGATACGCCCAAAACTAAATGAATAAGCACTTTTTATGCCAAATAGTTGCGAATTTTTTTATTTTGAAGAAAAAATAGTTACTTCCAAGTTTCCCGCCAAATGATGTAATGGGTGGAAGATGTTTGGTCACTTGGCGATCAATTGCAATGGCGGAACACAACTGATCAGCAGAGGAGGACGATTTTGAGCGAGAACTAGACAATTAATATTCAGACAGAAAAGAGAGTGAATACAGGCATCACACTCAAGTTCTTGAAGAATCAGACAATGAATTCAATTTCCTACTTAGAGAACTTTCGTCGACTTTGAGGCCGTATGAACTCGACCCTACAAGAAATGCCACTACCAGACATATGTGTCGCCACAACCAACTGAACCAAGGGGTGGTCAATATTCACAAAAAACACTTAATAATCACTGATATCAAAGGTCATATTGAACCTAGGTCATCCTTGCCATTATGCATGAGTACGCTCTAAAGACACTGCTTAGTCTCCGTGTCGTAGCACTCGATCTTGGCCGGGGTGGAGATCCCTAGAATGCAGGCAGTTTCTTCATTATTTGTAAAATTCGCAAATACACTTACAAAGTGGCGAGTACTTCGTAACGCCGCTTTTGTGTTTGGTCGAAGCACGATTCCTTGAAATGTGCCGAACAAGGTGTAGCTTATGACTGAATCGCATGTTCCATAATGACTTTCCGCACGCTCGTGCGGCGCACAAACCGGTGTTTCTGTGCTACTTTCACGTATTTAGGGAAATTTGATCACAGAGACGTTCTCAGTCAAGTGGCTATTACTACAGCCTCCACAAACGCACATTTTCATGTCGGAAAAAGGCGGCTCTCTGTGGACATTCCTCACAACTACTCAGTATCGCACTGGTAAAAACAACAATGGCGGAGACGGTTTTACACCCATTACGTACAACCTCGATGACAGAAAAATGNCGCAAATACACTTACAAAGTGGCGAGTACTTCGTAACGCCGCTTTTGTGTTTGGTCGAAGCACGATTCCTTGAAATGTGCCGAACAAGGTGTAGCTTACGACTGAATCGCATGTTCCATAATGACTTTCCGCACGCTCGTGCGGCGCACAAACCGGTGTTTCTGTGCTACTTTCACGTATTTAGGGAAATTTGATCACAGAGACGTTCTCAGTCAAGTGGCTATTACTACAGCCTCCACAAATGCACATTTTCATGTCGGAAAAAGGCGGCTCTCTGTGGACATTCCTCACAACTACTCAGTATCGCACTGGTAAAAACAACAATGGCGGAGACGGTTTTACACCCATTACGTACAACCTCGATGACAGAAAAATGTATCTAAATATTTGGTTTGTTCCTTGGCAACAGGTATACTAAGGGCTATTAAGTCTCTTAAAATGTATTTTATTAAAATAAAATTCTTTTTGAGACACAGTGTCATGGTGGGATCTCATTAAGAGAGGACGCGTGATTTTGTCTAGATTTTAGCGAGCTTCTAGTGTTACTGAAATCTACCTTGTTGAAGCGACTGGTGGTGAAGAACATTCACATGACAAAATGGCTACCAAGTGTACATGGACGTTGTTTTTCTCTTCTCTTTTAAGGGTACCGGTTACTACAAAAAAACAACTCAAGAATGGAAATAATTTTCTGTCAATAATTTTTTTCTAAATGTCGTTTACTGGGGCAAAAATTTTACTGGGCGAAGCACACTGAACTTTTCTGCCTACGAATATGGCTACTCCTTCATGAACCCGGTCGAAGATCATTTGAAAATCTGCGTACAATACAGGGTCAGTTACTGGATACGTTAAAAGAGGCGAGTACTAGATACCATTTACTGGAAGGCAACACACTGTGGGACATGTGTTTGACAGACGCTGTTGTATTCTACATGCCAAGGCCACTGCGCTTTCTCTTTGTTAAAATCTGTTCGCACAGCAATTGACTCCGCTCTTTACTATGACTGGCAACAGTACCAAGATAACTTAATTGATTGAGAACTTTGTTCACTACGGCTAAACACGTGATACGTACAGTCATGAATATATATATATATAAATCAGAATTTGTGGTCTGGTAATAAAGATAATCTGAGTGTATGTTCTTCGTGGTATTATCATCATCCCATTTTTGTGCGGTGAAAAAAACTATAAGAATGGACGTTCTAAAAATGAAATACGATTTTTAAGAACAAAACAATTGGCTGAGAATAGCAAAAGCATTGATAACAGCACAGCTTTTACTTGACACTTTTCTGTCCCAACTCAAGAATGTAGCACAAGAGCAACTTCCCATGTCTAGCGTAAACACGGCGAAACCTCATTAGTGAACATTAGCTGGTACACATATTTAACACATGAGCCTGTCAATTCTTCAACATCAGCATCTAGTGAATGTCAAGTCCTCCATTAGCTTACTCCATGAAAGTCGGAGGAGTTAGTGCAAACGAAACTTCTTTTGATGTGCACTGACCTGGGCCACTGATCTCATAGTGTAGAGAAACTTCATAAAAGTACTGTGCACATACCTTTCGCAGAAGAGGTGTATCGAAAGTGTCGTATTCTAGGCGGGCGGAGTAACCAAGCGACAGGATGAGTTTGTCCACCGGCTTGAATTCAGTGTGACCTTTATTTTGTGAAAATATAAGACAAAAGAATGGAATTAGCCATCAAGATTGTATGTCTCTTTCAGAGCCATTCCTTTCAAAACTTCACTAAATTGAAATCAGAACATGGACCTCGACTGGTGTGAACATTCTTAAGCGAGCATGACTTGTAAATTTCATTGACAATTATGCAACGAATAAAGCATACCATCCCTGTCTTTTGTTTCTATGCCGATAACACCCTGGTTACCGATGAAGATCTTCTGTATTTCCTGCCCATACGTCCAGTTATGACCAACAGCCTCTACTAACTTCCGGTAGGTGTGGTGGAAGTCTGTGGCAAGACGTGATCCGTTAGGGTGATCGAAAGCGGTGTGAATTAGAGAACTTTTGTCCCCAAACACTCTTTCAACGAGAGATGCTGGCACGCGGAAACACGGTATGCCAAGAGATCTATTGACTTTCTGGTAATGAGTCTCCATTTCGAATGCCTGTGAAGAATCAGTTGTGATGGACCAGCTTTTCTCGAAGTTCCGCGACAAATCCGCTTCTGACGACTTCAATGCCGGAAGTAAAACGCCACAGGACTGATCTTCCGGAAGGTACTTCTCTGCCCACTTGTCAATCACCTTCAAGACGTTCTTTGTTCCCATCGCGTACTTCCGATCATGATACCAATCCGTTCGCTCGAAGTGACTACCACGCATGTGGAGCATGTTGGAAAACAATCTTAGTTCCTCTTTAACCACAAGTTTGATGTTGTCGTAGACGTCTGCATTAAAAAGGTCTTTGAAGGAAATGTCCACACTTTTGTAACCTAGAGTCCTGGCGTCCTCAATACTCTTCTCCGTCGGACCGAAACGCCTTGAGAAAAGTCCTTCCAGTAGGCGGTAGCTCCTAAATCGGTAATCTTCGCTGATAGATGTTGCTAAAATTTTGAAACAACAGACGTGTTCATCCAGTAAACAGAGCTACATGTATACCAACAAAGTGAGTTAATCCTTTCCTGGCGTCATTGGAACACCGGGTGACAACTACCGGTAGTAACGGAAACATTTAACTGTTATTAAAAATTTCATAGGCTGCTATAGCAACCTTCCGTCAAAGAAACCAATTTTTATGTAAAACCGGACTGTCGCCATGTTCTTGACTAAGACGATAAATTTTTGGGCTTAGTTTGAAAGAGCGTTTCGAGCCTTGAAACGGCGCCCGTTACCTGCTGTAACTTGGAAAGAACTGGTACTTCGTATACGTATGAAGACTATAGCCGCATAATTTGAGCAGCCGTGACGAACCAATTGATTCAGTTTGTTCTCAAGTAAAAATTGCCACTATTGTTTCCACGCACAGAATCCTGTCTAGATCTTATTCATTGACAAACAGTTAACAAGCAAAAAATGTATGAGCTGTCAATTTTTCTAAATCCAGATATCGTATCCAATCTGAGTAAGGAACACGTTGAGATCGGTTTATAACCTTTAGTGGTCTAGATCAAAAGTTTTTGGTGGAAGGCAGCTTTATAGTCTTTCAGAAAATTGCAACGGGCTAAAGCAAGTCCGTCATTGGTACAAAACTGAACTGCGTTTTCAATAGAGACAGCTTGACGTTTTGGTGTTGGGACTTCTATGTTTAATTTGGGCAACCCTTTGGGACTGCTCAAGACAATACAGAGGAGTGAACGGAGGAATAACCAACACTAATAGACAAAATACCAGTCTTCCGCTCTAGGTCACCAATGACTCGGTTTGTGAAACACAATAGTGGAACACCATACATTGATGAACATTCTTACCCAAATGCTCGTGGTAGTTGTAACCACTACCAATGAAATTCGAGTCGGCAGTATCACGTGCCAAAAACGTGACTTCATCATTGTCCCCATTCTCCCGCGCTCTGACGGCATTGATGACAGCTCCCACCATTGGTCCAGGCCCTCCCGCGTAGAGCACACGAGTGGGACCTCCTGTTGTTTTCGGGTTCGGTCCTTTGTAACGGCATATTTTAACAGCCTATTTGGAAACAAAATGCCACAAATGTTTTTGGAGTATGTAATGGCAGCAACCAGAAAAAGTTATGAAAACGAAACTGGTGACATGTGGTTTTGACTGAAAACCGCTTTGTTGCATAGTATCAACGCAGTAATTTCCGGAGGTAGAAATGTGTTCTTGCAGATAAGTCGTACCAAATCTCTAAAAATGCTTATATTTGAAAAGGCGATTCAAAGTTAGTGAAAAATACTGTAACTTGTGGTCTTTGTGTCATAGTTACCACTGTAAGTTGTAGTGGACATCTTAAACGTGTATAAATATGACTTTTCACATTTTTCCGGGTCAGGTGCACACTTCATTTGATCAAAATGTTTTCAAACTAATTTTGTTTTCGTACCAAGGTGATGATCGCTAGAGATGGAGGCAACGTCGAAACATAAGTCTTTTCCAGTTATTCACTCTATATTGCCATATCAACACGTAGCGGAAACTAGGTGTTTATTCCTCTGGAAACCATTCTACGTAATACATTATTTCCCGATGTTTCAGAATCAATAACGTTTTGTTTGCAATTGCACATGAGTTCAGTACCGATACAAACCTTTCGTTTTGGTGGTTCATGGTTTGTCAGGAGAGAAAACGATTCTACTTCATGGGGAAAATTCTTCTTGACAAACTGCAGGACTTCTTCGTCACTCGTCACCCAGTTACTGTAAATGGTTCTTTTGTCTTTGATTGCTTGTTCGCAGAACTTCTCTGCGTCGGCACCTGGTAAATTTGTGGACAAAAATCTGACCTACAAAATCGAGACAACGATTCACTTTTAATGTAAATACTTTATATTAGATTATTTCATACAGGCCCGTAGCGGGGATGGTTCGAATTTCTAGAACGGTGGACCTTTGATATTTTCCAAAGGTCGAAATTGTAGAGTTTCCAGTAAGGCTCTTCACGCAGCTTAATTAGGGGGAAGGGAAGTCTGTATACAACGATGACTCTCAGCTCTATGTTCCTGAGATGAGACGGACATGAGGATGTCGTGACGGTGCAAGATTTTATACCACAAACATTTATAAAATCTTGCACTGGCAGGTTTTTACGCAACCAATCTAAGACACCTGTGGATGTTTGTCATGGGTCTCAATTGAAGAAAGTATTTTTTAATCTTCCCTTTTTGGGTAACATTAGTTGTGTGATCGGCAGGCATGTTTAAAGAATGCTTGGAGCATGTGCACCATATTTGCAACTTGTGACAATCTTTAAACCTGTAAATAGACTTTTGTCATTGTCTAGACTAAAAAAACCATTGAGTAATTCTCAAAGAAGTCATGTTGTGTACCAACTCAACTGCAGTGACTGTGAACAGTTTTACACTGGAATGACGAACAGGTTTCTTATCATCAGAGAAGGATAAATGGTGGGGCGGAAGAAGACTCGTAAGGGAGTTCCCAGGAAAAGAGTGGAGTTGTGCCACTGTAAATAGATCNTAATCTATTATTTTCATACACTCTTTGTGCACATTCACAGAGATCATTCAACTATGTTGTTTTTGTACTATAACGTATTTCTGGTGTATTATGCAAACAAGCTGCATTTTACACCATTAGTCAATGTTTTAGTCATTGAGGCACAAATTTTGCCCAGTCTCAAGTGTTTTGTGTTATTTTTGATGCCTGACAATGCCAGAATAACTTCCTAGTAACATTCAGACTTAGTTTGAATTTTTGTCACTAGGTGTCTCTTTACATTTTTTAAATTTCACTGTTTACAATTAATTTACAATAGTAAAACATGTAATGTGAGTGTAATATTGTTCAATACAATGGCACTGATGGGACCATGTTACTTGTTTTACAAAAAAGTCACCAAAACTGTTGTTTTTACAAATATAAGTTTACTAAGCTCTTTGGTGATTATTTGGTAACTTCAAACTCAAATTTCTCAAAAATGTGCAACTTTATAAGTGGGAACTTTTTAGATTTTGAAAACACTCTAATAAATGAATTAAAAAACACCAAAATAAAATTGCCCCCCCTAAAGTACTCACAAAAACCATTTTCTAGAGGCCCTACAAAATCTGGCCCACCGACTAATCATTGCTAAAACAAGCAACACAGGGGCTGTCTTGCGTAAGAGTGGCAGTGGGTGACCCAAGACTGCATGTTCGAAAGAAAATGAGGATCGTGTTGAGGAACTGATTCAATCCCAGGAGGACAACCCCGGGCAAATCTCTGAGAGAATTCGATAGCTATTTACAAGTGAGCAAGTCTTCTGTGCAAAGAATGGCAATAACCCTTCAAAAGAATGTAGGTATCACGGAGAGATCAAAATGTTTGAATGAAAACTCAAAGTAGATACTTGCATGACCACTATTCGGCCACAGATGTGAAAAGAATCATTTTCATTGATGAAAAGACTTTACACTCGAAATCGCTAAAAATCGCCAAACCGACCGTGTTCTTGGGATACAAAAACGAGATATTTAGCCTTTTCGACTCTATCATGAGAATTCCAGGTTTTTGAAAAATAAGGATTTCCGGTGGAGTATCGTAGGACAGAAAAACAAATGTTCATTTTATTGACACTGATACGGCCAAAGTTGTAGGATGTATGCAGTTAATGGATAAAAATCTTCTCCCGGATTGCAGGCGACTGAATCCTTGAAACAATTAGGTGTTTCAGTAAGATGGGGCTCCTTTTTCACACGCAATCAAGATAAGCCAGGCTCATTTGGAGTAAGCAAGATAAGCCAGGCTCATCTGGAGTAAGCAAGATAAGCCAGTCTCATCTGGAGTAAGCAAGATAAGCCAGTCTCATCTGGAGTAAGCCACAACAAAATACATCAAAAAGGATGAGTGGCCTCCGCTCAATCCTGACTGCAATCCAACGGACTGTGCCAAAAGGAGAAAGTTTACCAGGGGAATGAGAGACAAATCGACTGAGCAGGAATGAAGTCAGTTTATCACGGGAGGAAATCTCGATAGCAGAAATGCGGAAAAGCATTTCTGGTTGGTAGAAACGGCTGCGTTTAGTCGTGGAGGAAGGTGGAGGCCACATAGAGCATTAACTGAAATGAGCGAGCTTTCTTTTTGACCTAATGTATTTAACTAGACAGTACTCGCCCAATTGGACGCAGATCTCTCAGATATTTTGCTCATTTGTTGATGATGTCCTAAGGTTCATCTGTAAGAAATTTGAAAAAATCAGTTTATCAGTTGCTGCGAAATCACTTGTCAAAAATTGGGTCACTTTTTTGGAACACCTGATACATGTTCATTAGAACGTCGTACGGAAAATTCGCCATCTAATGAGCTAGAATTCTTCATCTAGTTTGCACAAAACATAGTTGTTTGATTTTTACAGAAGAGCGCTTATTAATATAAAATCTTGATTCTGGCAAAGCATCCGTGATTTGAAAAAACACAAATGACAAAATGTATTATTGTGGGATAAAGCCGAAGACTTGCCATAACGAATGTGTAAAACAACTGTCACATTAACAATATTCAATAATGAAGTCTTATCATTACCGCCATAATCAAAAACTTCAAAGCCAGCCTCTTCAATGCCTCTAACACAAGCTTCCGCCCTATATGAGGCCTATACATTGTACTTCTAACACAAGCTTTCGCCCTATATGAGGGCCATAGTCCTTCATCAGGTGAATAAATGGCACGATGATAAATCATTGTCTACAAAGCACATTAGACTTTCACATATCCAAATATGGAACTAATTATTACTGCGTACAACTCGCATCAATAGCAAAATTCGATTGTTGATGACTACGACAACACTAATGATAACGACAGTGATGATGACAATGATACGCATAGATAACTCAAGACGGGGGAAATTGGGGGATCGATCGAATCCCCCCTCAGAAAAGGTCCAGGACCAGCCTATCCATTTAACATAAGATATAGATGGACAAAAAACAACAAAATTGTTGTTATAGTAGCTACTGGTACTACTAACTACAATGATAACTAAGTTGATCTTGATTTTGAATTTACTTCTGATTCAAAGCCCTTTACGTAATCATCAGGCCGTGCCTGGCCAACTTCGTCCGAATGGTGCGTAGATGATAGAATCGCGCAGACTATTAGAAGAGGCGTCATGTCATTCATCGGCATGGAACGCTCGTGGTGGCTACAGCCTAATAGGATAACAAGGGAGTCTAGAAGTAAATTTTCATACATAGCTAGGCTATAAATCAGTGAGAGAGATCACAAACAGTGGTGCGGTGTGAATGCCTTAAAATCAACCGCGAAACAAAACAGCAGTATGCGCACTTAAAACTTTGCACGTGCTGTACCCAAGTGCATAGTGAGTTACGGACGTATTATATTGCTAAGAAGTTACGTCGTTGCTGTGGAAGAGAGAGTTATCCGTGGTATACTATGAAAGAACTAACGAGAAACGTTAGAATGCCAGCAGAAAAACTGCACTTGATGACCCCAAAATTGAACATAATGGCCCTAAAGCCTGTACAAAGCTTTTAATTAGTATACCAAACTAATGTGTGATTGGGAAAATTCTAATTCAAAAATCAGTTTAACACACATTGACCTTTGAGTTTGTCGCAACTAATGACCCTAAAGTTTGTGACTGGACTTCATGAATGGAAAACACGTGCGTGATTATGAAAGGTTTAGCACAAAAATCAATTTTGCACATAATAACCTTTGACCTGGCAACTCAGGTCACTTGATCCAATTTGAATTCCAAGTAAATGTCGGACCCGTTTCGGGTCATTCCGTTACATTTTGGGTGAAAACACTATAATCTTGTTTTTTAAATCCATTCATTATCGTATAAGTTACAATGAAAACGATTGTTATTAGCGAATCGATGTAAGAATAATAGCAATCTGAAAAGGAAGGAAGAATAAGAAGGATAAGAACGTGACACGGCGTAACAATAATGGACTCTGCGCGTGCGTATTACTAGGATTGTTATGGGAAGTTATTTACAGTAACCCGTTTACCAATATGAGAAGGAATTCTTTAAAATTATAGGAGAAATTACATGACATATTTTGATGACCTTTACACTAATTGACCTCTTCCGGTGAATTATGAGCCCCGATGAGGGAAAAATTCTAAACTCCATTAAAAGTGTGGTTAATGCTAAGAATCACAGATGTTTTACTTTAAGCACTTCAGAATACAAGATGAATGAATTGGTCAAACTTTCAGAACAAAAATGCACCTAATGACCCCATGGGTGCACCAAATGGCCTGAAAATTTAGAATTCAAACTCAATCGCATTTAGTAAACAGACCTCTTCCGGTGCAATATGGAATATGATTATATAACGAATCAAAATTTTAGTACCTCCAAAAATCACATGCAGAATTTAAAGAACATACCTGCACCCATTTTGGAGTTATTAAGCCTTTACGTTGGTCGGAAGAAGAATAAGAAGAACTAGGCGTGACAATAATGGACCCTGCGCGTGTGTATTACTGGAATTGTTTTGGGAAGTTACTGACTGCAAACCCTTTACCAATATGAAAAGGAATTCTTTAAAAAATGTAGGAGAATTTACATGTTAATATTTTGATGACCTTTCCACTAATTGACCTCTTCCGGTTCATTATGAACCCCGACGAGGGAATAATTGTGAACTCGATTTAAAGTGTGGTTAATGCTAAGAATCACAGATGTTTTACTTTAAGCACTTCAGAATACAAGATGAATGAATTGGTCAAACTTTCAGAAGAAAAATGCACCTAGTGACCCCATGCGTGCACTAAATGACCTGAAACTTTAGATTCTGTATTAAACTACCTGTGCCAATCACACCTGTAAATTTGAAGTGTCTAGCTCAAAATTTTAGTTTCCACCTAATGACCTTTGACCTGTTAAACCTGATTGGATGACCCGATTACTTAGAAAAGTAATTTTTTAAATTAGCTTATTGACTTATACCGTTGTACCGAATTTGAAAAGAATAGCTTTTAAAATAAAGAAGGAGTAGCATTTTGAAAATTATATGACCTTTGCACCAAATGACCTCTTCCGGTGCAATATGGAATATGATTATATATTGAATCAAAATTTATGTACTGTCAAAAATGATATGCTAAATTTAAAGAACGTAGCTGCACCCAATTTGGAGTTATTAAGTCTCAAAGTTGGTCGGAAGAAGAATAAGAAGAACTAGAAACATTATTGTCACGGCGTGACAATAATAGACTCTGCGCGTCCGTATTACTGGAATTGTTATGAGAAGTTACTGACAGCAACCCGTTTACCAATATGAAAAGGAATTCTTTAAAATATTAGAAGAAATTACATGTTAATATTTTGATGACCTTTCCACTAATTGACCTCTTCCAGTGCATTATGAGTCCCGATGAGGAAATAATTGTGAACTCGATTAAAAATGCTTTTGATGCTAAGAATCACACATGTTTTACTTTAAGCACTTCAGAATACAAGATGAATGAATTGGTCAAACTTTCAGAAGAAAAATGCACCTAATGACCCCATGCGTGCACCAAATCACCTGAAAATTTAGAATTCAAAATCAATCGCACTTAGTAAACAGATATGTAATTTTGAAGTTTCTAGCTCAAAATTTTAGTTTGCACTCAATGACCTTTGATCAATTTTTTTCTGATTGGTTAAGCCTATTGCGTAGTAAAGTTGTGCGTTCAACTGGCATGCTGACTTACACCAGTGTGCCAAAATTCAAAAGAAGTCCTTGAAAAATGTAGGAGATATAACATTTTGAACGTTAGGTGACCTTTGCTCTAAGTGACCCTATCCGGTGCAGTATAAGCGACTTCAGGACAATTATTGCAAAGACCGTGAAAAGTGTGTTCAATGCTGAGAATCACAGTTGTCTAACGGTTGACACATCAGAATACTTGGTGAATGAAAAGGACAAATTTTCAAAAAAATGCACCACCTAATGACCCCATGGTTGCACTAAATGACTTGAAACTTTGTATTTCGAATTGAATTAGACGTACCAATCAGACTTGTGAATTTAAAGTGTCTAGCTCAAAATTTTAGTTTACACCTAATGACCTTTGACTTGTTTTATCTGATTGGATGATTCGATTACTTCGAAAAGTAATTTTTTAAATTGCCTTGTTTACTTATACCTGAGCACCGAATTTGAAAAAGATAGCTTTATACCTGAAGAAGGAGTAGCATTTTGAAAATTCTATGACCTTTGCACCAAACGACCTCTTCCGGTGCAATATGGAATATGATTATGTGACGAATCAAAATTTATGTACTGTCAAAAATCATATGCTGAATTTAAAGAACGTACCTGCACCCAATTTGGAGTTATTAAGTGTCAAAGTTGTTTGGAAGAAGACTAAGAAGAATGAGAATAAGAAGAATAAAATTGAAGAAAACCCATGAACAACAGTACTCTGCGCTTGCACGCGCAGAGTAATAAGAATAAAATTGAAGAAAACCCAGAAACAACAGTACTCTGCGCTTGCACGCGCAGAGTAATAAGAATAAAATTGAAGAAAACCCAGAAACAACAGTACTCTGCGCTTGCACGCGCAGAGTAATAAGAATAAAATAGAAGAAAACCCAGAAACAACAGTACTCTGCGCTTGCACGCGCAGATTAATAAGAATAAGAATAAAATTGAAGAAAACCCAGAAACAACAGCGTGCAAGCGCAGAGTAATAACAGGAATAAAAGGAATAAAAACAAGAAGATAATATACTTACAGCAGTTAAACTCTGCGCTAATAAGCGCAAAGTAAAAATTTGTTATTTCTGGTATACTTGTTGGCATAGTACATCAACGTCTGTAGTCATTGTGTCAGAAACTATCACCAAGTTAATTAAGTCAGTATCATTTGTAAAGAATCTGAAAATTATTTACTTTACACTGAAGAGTCACTGACCATTCACGACCAGCATGCTTCTGGTTCTCTGAATAACATGCAGAGCTCAGTGAGCCTACAGCTATGGTGATGACCTGATTACTATTCCCTGTCTTTGATTACTTTACACCTCCAAATAATTGCTTTACAACCCTTACAAGAATTATTTTACGCACTTAATTTAACGGCGTAACGTTCAGCCATTTCACTATAGATATAAACTTGTCGGTCACACTGTGAAATGACATGTTTATGATGAACGTGTTGTGGTACATAATTATTCAATAGTCCTTCAAAAGTCTTTTAACGAAGCAGGTACGTACTTATTTTTCAGTTTTCTTAAAATATGCGGGCATTTTCACAGGTGCATAAAATCCGGGCTTTGTTTCAGGTATAGGTGCATCACTTATTGCGGTAAAGTATCGTTTATTTTTGCTTGTAAAAGTATAGAAATTAAACCCAAGTCCGAAATTATAGATATTTTAGGAGTAATGAGCCTTCGGAATAGTGAACCTTCAGAGTAGTGAATCTTCGTAATAGTGGACTGCTCCCAAATCCAGTGATGTAAGAAACTTGGGTAACACGCAAAACACAACCAGATGAAAAAAATTCAAGTCATTCTCTGACTTAATATTTCCGTCCGAGTATGTAATGAGGTGAAATCACTCTTTTAAGCACGCTTGATTTGAAAGTTTGGTAGGGGATAACGCTAGAACGTTCTCTTTCTAGACCACATTTCATCTGGATTTGAGTCCCGTTCTTTGCGAGCAACCGTCACGGTATCCTCATTTCTGGTATAACGAATTCCGTCTCATCTCGGGAACATCGAGCTGAGAGTCATTGTTGTGCACACAGAATTCCCTTGCCCCTAATTAAACTGCGTCAAGGGCCGGCGAAAATTCTACAGTGTCAACGTTTGCAAAATAGTGATGATGACGGTAAAGTGATGATAACGAAGGTGGTGATTTTGATGGTGGCGATGATTTTTAGCACATCCCCAGAAATCGTTTTTGCATTATGATTCAGGATCTCACTCACTCCTTTGCATTCATTTACCACTGAAACAGAGCTCAAATGAGTAGGAGGCACCTTTGTGCAATGCTCGATTTTCTGTGATGATGATGATGGCGGTGATGATAATGGTGATGGTGATGATGGTGATGATGGTGATGATGATGGTGATGATGGTGATGATGATGATGTTGGTGTTGTGTTGATGGTGGTGGTGATGTTGATGTGATGACAGTGATTTGTGCTGAGGATGATGACGATCTTGGTCGAGATAATGAAAATGGGGATGGTGTTATGATGAGGATAAAAATGATCAAAAAAATATCATGGCGATGGTTGTAGTGGTGATGATGACGACGGGATGGTGTTGGTGATAATAAGTTTACATACTTAAAGGTACACGTGGTTTACAATTTGATTTGAAACTTGTGGAAAAGGGCAAAACATAAAGCAGCGCCATCTTCAGAGTATGTATGGAACACGTAATCAAGCATTTTGTAGGCCTTCTCAGCGTCGATAATTTTTCATACAGTATCTCCCTGGGTTAGAATCAATGGCACTGTCAAAGGAAGACGACTGGTTTTGCAATGGCCAACATTCGGACATAGCCACTGGTTAAAAGCTGACTAATACCGACTTGCGGCTGCTGTAAACAACGACAGCCCAAATCAATACACTCCACACAAAATTTGTGTTTTGGCGACTCACTTGAGATATCAGTTCCTCAAGTAAAACAACAGAATAATTCGAAATATACTTTTTGGCTCAATTAGCATAAAGTGTCGTGAATCGTTTTAAAGCAGCGATTTTCTTCCACACGTTTGGCCTTTTCTAAACATCCTTTTCACCCATTGTGTAAGCGAAAATACTTCACAGAGAGAGCAACACAATATACACGTTTGCACTAGTATTGAGATAACGTTTAAAGGATACCGCAACTACACAACATCTTCAAATTATGTTTGTTGGAATCAGGGTTTAAAATTTTTGTTATTCATGAGTTTTTCCGAAATATTAAGGAGAAAGTTGCATTTTCATTGCACTAATCTATATTAATTTACAAACTTGTTGTGAACATGATTTTGCGTCAAGTAAAATAACGATCCGAAAAGTTGGAACTACTCACTCTCTGTCTACTAATCGCCGGAATGGTGTTCCAAGTTCGACGCACGTTAAAGAGTTGAATTCGCCCAGCCATTTTACACCAAATCTTCCTCTTTCAGTATACATTGATATTAGCTCGACCATTTATACTGTCGATAACTGTTGGAAAAGGTCAAATTATCTGTCAATATGATGGAAGGCGGAGCCTTGGTTGCGGATTAAAATCTCAGACCATTTCACGGTGAATCATACAAGTTCGGTATTACGAAGACTGTGTCAGTAATAAATAAATTTACTAAAGCACAACTCTGCAATATGATCAGCACAAGGTTTTTGGAGTAGGGTTGAGAGGAACCCATTATTTTCCATTTGTTTTGTCTAAAATTGTCACTTTCACCGCCGTGGTCAGTGACGACTTAGTCCGCCACTTTGACATGTGCAATAACGACAAGTCAGCCTGAGGGAATTTGTCGATATTCAATATTTTAGACATTATAACACTGTACAAACCTTGCGACTAGGAAATGCCCGGACCAAAGAGTCGACTTTTAGAATTTTAAAAACATGCCGAAGAAAGCGATAAGTTGGTTAACTTTAAAATAGAAATCTAAGTAATTTCATAACATATGTTGATGGTGAACACGCCGGTATGTACATTACTTACACATTTATGTGTCCTGCTCACATATGTGTTTTATCATAGATGTAAAACAGGGGGGTCAAAATAGCCAATTCACCATTTTTGACTTGCAATCAGGGATCATTTTAAAAAAACATGCTTCTGGGTCAATTGACCCACAATTCCTCAAACCTATGGGTCTACTAAGAGAACTTATGGTTCTAGGTTCATTCACCTCTAAGCCATTATTGACACATTTGTGTTGCATGAATCTTTAAAGATATTGCTGCCCTGGCATCGATATTTTTTGGTGTATGAAACCAATCACCTCATCAATGTCTAAATAATTATTACGACGCCCTAGCCCTAGTCTTGACAACAATCGCCAAATGTGCCTAACGCTAATTATGATACCAAAGCGATACATGAGCAGGTCTACAGTTTCTTTTTGAGACAATGTTGAAAAGGTCTCCAACACGTTCATCTCTATCCAAATTGGAATATCCTCTGTAAAAGAAAACAAGACCTATCATGTGAAACCGATTTAATAACAGTATAGTACATATTATACCACATTATTAGCCTGGCATGGCCAATACAACCGTTTATTTATTCAACGCGTTTTGCCGGAACCCGAGGCCTGCTTCGCTAGAGTTTCGAGCCGTCGACTTGACCGCTGCACCATTCAGCGGATGACGTCATCGTACCTGAAAATAGAATACTTAAAGGAGAAGGAAATCTTTTTTCGTGTCATTTAAGAAAAAATGCAGTCCGTTGATTATCCCAGACATATTTTTCAGTTGATAACGGCTTCCCGTTGTTTTATTGATTAGTTGTGCCTTACTCCGAAAGTGACGTTTAGGGGGTTAACAATTTTCCACCATTTCGTTTTCAAATAGTCTGGCTGTGTGACCTGTCGAGTCATTAGTTATTTTACCTCGGTTGCGATAAGTTCGGTCGTCGCTTGTGTTTGTTTACGAGTCAGTTAACATGCTGCACGGTTGCTGCGTACCGGGGTGTACTCATTATCGTCTCACGCACACATTGGGAATGCCATTACATCACTTTTTTTCCTAAAGATGACACACTTCACTCGTTCGTGTGAAGAACGCACCGCTACCCGTCCACTCAGCATACAAAGCAGGCGAGTGTGTGAAAAACATTATGCGCAGCCGGATTACGGAAAAGATATGTACGCGGAATTGATGAAGGTTCCTGCAATACAACGCCGTAAGAAGGGTGCCATACTGTCCCTGTTGATTCACGGCAGTGTCCAGTCGCTACCACTGAAAAGTGCATTTTTGAAACGAGAAAGCTCGCGAGCTGTGGCCTCTACAGTGTCTGCATGCCCTTCATCTATTGTCATTCGTGCCACCAAACGAACACCCAGAGCGTGCAATTTCGGGAACTAGAAGTGATTTGCCCTGTGCTGGTGTTGTCTCCAGCCCGGAGCCTGTAGGCAGCCCTGCTGCGATGTTAAAGGCGAAGGCAACCTTTTTCCATGTCATTTTGAGATAAAATAAGGTTGATTGGTTATCTTAGACATATTTTCCACTTAATTACAGCTTTTCGTAATTTTATAAATTACCCGTCCGCTATTCCGGAAGTGACGTTTTAGGAGGCCAGCGTTTCCCGCCACTTGGTTTTGCGTTGACTTTACCGTGCGAATCTGTTCTATTCTACTTTTGTTTTGTGCTGTTTTTCAACAATTGTCGCCACCACTTTCCATCGGCGAGTATTCTGCGGCAAGATAGGTTAGTAGGGAACTCAATTACGTTGGATTTAGGGATTGTTAAGTGTGTTGTAAGCTGAAAATGGCTGGAGTCGGTGACCCGTATAACAGTGACAGTAGTGTGAGTGACGGAGACCTTGTTCACAGCAGTGGTGACGAGGAATTTTTTCACGGACATTCAGTGGGTGGGTACATGTTTGAGCCCGAGTATAACGAGGCAGAGTACGCACAGGCACAGGCAGCTGTTGAGANTACGAAAAGCTGTAATTAAGTGGTAAATATGTCTAGGATAACCAACCAACCTTATTTTAGCTCAAAATGACATGGAAAAAGGTTGCCTTCGCCTTTAAGTAATGGGAGTGAATACAGGCCCAGTTCGACTCCCAGTGAGGAGTACAGTTCGCCGTCCATTGAACAGGCCGGTGAGCCAAAGTTTGTTTATGTTTATTGTGGACTTGACTAAAGTATTGGATTTTGGGTGCCAGGTGTGTGGCGAGGGAGTAACACGACGGGATGTAAGCGGTTTTGGTGTTCAGGTCACCATCCTTAGGGATTCCGTTGAGGTCGGCATAACAGTGCACAACGTACATTTGCACCAAGACGTCCACCACGTCTGTCCGATATCTGCCTAATCCCTCTCGACAGCTGTCTGTGCGTATTCTGCAGGCCCGTAGCCCGGCGGGGGGGTTCGAGGGGTTCCGACGAACCCCCCTCCCGCGGAAAAGGTCCAGCCCCAGCCTATCCGTTAAAGATATGATACAGATTGACAACAACAAAATTGATGCAGCTACTGGTACTACTGACTACAATTGTTAACTAAGTTAGTAATAATTTTGAATTTGCTTCTGATTCAAAGCGCTTCACGTTATCATCGAGCCGTGCGGTACCCGGCCCACATCGCCCAAGTGGTATTTGCGTAGATAGCAGGATCGTGCAGACGATTAGAGGAGGCTTTATGTTATTCATCGGCATTGAAAACACGTGGTGGTTACACTGTAGGGATACAAGGGAGTCTAGAAGTAAATGTCTATACCCAGCTAAGCTATATAGCAGCGAAATAGCTCCCAAAAAGTCACATTGCGGTGTGAATGTCTTAAAATCGACCATGAAGCAAAACAACAGAAAATAGGTTTGTTATCTGATATTGCTTGCTAGCACAGTACGGTAAAGGGCAGGTGTTTCCAAATTTGGAATTGAAAATGTTCGTAAAATACAAGTATGTTTTTCGTCATATAGTGTCCAATTCGAGAGTGGATTGGTGGGTTGACATGCATTCGTGTACACGTATTTGCGTTTCCGTCCTTTTAAATTCAGTAGAAGCCGACGGTAAGTTATAGACAGCCCTCCGTCGGTACTCAAAAACCTGAATTTAACTATAACCGTGTTTGCTTGCTCTGAGAAAACACCGAAGAGCACGTTCACATTTTCTGGGGAGTAGGTCTAAACCCAATAAAAATTCTGGTCAATGGAGATAGACTGCTCTTGTCACTAGTGTCAATGGTACACAGCCTCACACACTTCATGCGAGCAACCAGATGGAAAAGATTTCCAGGCAGAGGCGGGTCTGCGGAGGGGTGTTCGGGGGCTCAAACGCTCCCCTCGGGACAGGATCAAAAATAAAAATTAAAAAAATGTCACCAGGAAAACAAAATCAGGTACTAAAAACCAAACAAAATCTTACACAGGAGGGGGAACTCCCTCCCGACCTTCCCTACACTCGGCGCTACGCGCCTCGGATTCAGGGGAATCCTACCTCCCACCCCTTACTGAAAACGTAGATCTGACACTGCCAAGGTTAGATGCCACAATTCCGATGGTGCGCTTCTCCGAAGCTTCACTACTCCGAAGGTTTGCCACCTTCGAAAATTCACTATTTCGAATGTCCACAATTCCAGAACAGAACTCCGACAGTTACTTTTTTTACTCGGGTCTCTCTCAAACAGTAGTCCAAACCTCAAACCACTGAGCCAAACAGTTCATTACTCTGATTGTCTGCTAATGAGTCGTAACAAACGTGAATAAATTATTGTATTTGTGTCTATGTAGTAACCGTGTAAAAGGGTGTGCAAAAAGTTGACTAGTTCTTAATATATTGATTTCATTGTTGAGATCGGTTCCAATCACTGCCAATTGTGATACTTGAATCTAATTAACGACTCATTCTCAATTAGGGGCAACATCTGGGGCAGGGGTAAGGGCTGCGGCGACCAACGGTTTTAAATTTAAGAAGACTGAATGGGGCTCACTGACTATGTGAAGACTGACAGGGACTGGGTAGCCTGCTAACTACATTTGATTTCGACCCGCCTGTGCGTGGTTCCGGTGGGTGAAGTTCAGGCGCAGCGGCCCTAAACTTTTCAGTCGCGCTCATTGTGGAGTGATGTGACCTTGACATGGGTTTGATGACTGTATCGTGGTTGATAATTCATCAATATTCCCACTCCAAATTGTTTAAAATGCAATAACGTTAACACGGAAAAATATGACTAGATAAAAAGTTTCATTAAGTTAATCTCCGACTAAATATTTCTGACCGAGAAGGTGTAATTACTCATTTAAGCCTGATTTGAAAATTTGGCAAGAAGTAACGAGGAGAACGTTTTGGACCACATTACATTCGAAATGAGTCCCATTTTTTGCGAGCAACCGTCACGGTCTCGCTGGTTCCCTGCGTGACGCTGGGTGGTAGCCAGCAAGCCTGGTATGATCACTTAATTTTCCTCGGGATTTTTTTACAACGGCGTTTCTGATTGGCTGGTCGATTTCTCAACAAGAAGCACTTTACCCAAACAAACTGACATGACTGACGGAGGAAGTGTAAATGTGGTCTGTTGTACAGACAAATCGGGTGCTTAAAATTCATGTTCAAGAAATGAGAATCCCAGAAAATTGTGGTTGCGCCTTTCATATTGCATCTTCCTAATGTCGCTGACTTTTGTTTACGTTAGGCCTACTGTCCTGTATTTATACAGTATGAATAACACACTAGTAAAATCGACCAGATGACGGCGTGTTTATTGTACATGTGCTTCTGAGCACACGGCTATTAAAAATTAGGCGCAGAAACAAAACAGTTGCTGCTACGCCACTTGCACGGACAAGGCTAAAAATCGTCCATAGTCCGCCATTTTCTCACTTTGTTGTAAAGCTAACCAATGACTGTCGAAGTTACATCAACCAGGGATAAAGCACGTGTTACTGCCTGCTACCTGCGTGCTGGCTACCACCTAGCGACACGCGGGGAACCGGCATCCTCATCTCTGGTATTAGGCCTACTAATTCCGTCTCATCTCAAAAACATAGAACTGAGAGTCATCGTTGTGTATACAAATTTCCCTTCCCCCTGATTAAGCTGCGCCAACTGAGGGCCTTAATGAAAACTCCAAAGTGTCGCCGTTGCGGCAAAGTATCAAAAGTCCACCATTCAAGAAATTCGAACCACCCATGCGCAATGCTGGCTACGGGCCTGTTCTGTCTCGCTATATTCGTGCTCAAAATGTACACCCACTGACTGTTCGTGAAAAAATTCTTCGTCACCACTCCTATGAACAATGTCTCCGTCACTCACGTCACTGTGTCTGTGATGTGGGTCGCCAACTCCAGTCATTTTCAGGCTACTACAGGGGCGGATCCAGGACTTTGTGTCAGGGGGCCAGGGTAGAGCATTAGCTAGGATTTTGCCCGTCAGACATTCGCACCCCCAAAATGCCATGTGGAATCTAGTCTGTGAGAATTTTAGGGAGGAGCATGGCCACCTTGGCCCCCCTCTAAATCCTTCTGTGTGTTATAAACTAAAATATCCCTAAATCCAACGTAACTGAGCTCTCTATCAATCCATCTTGTTGTAGTACACTCATCATGGGAAGTGGTGGCGACACTTTCAGGAAACCAACTCGAAAACAACAGTGAAACAGATCCTCACAGTAAACTCGAACGTAGAAACAAAATGGTGGGAAATTCTTAATCCCTTAAGTGTCGTAATTAACTTAAACATATGTATGGGATAATTAACTAACTGTATTTTTATTTAAGATGACATGAAAAACGTTGCCTTCTCCGTTAAATTAGGACGTACAATAACGTCATGTTCAACAAACGCCATTTTACCGCCATTTACACACTGTGATAAATAAGACACACAATCTCAATAAAAATGACATTTTTCATTCAGTAAAATTTATCTGTTATTTCTCTCATTTGTAAATCATCGATGTCCAGTTTAAATGCGGGTAGTGTGTCGTCGAGGTAATTTGACATTATACTCAGTGTAGCCAGTAGTAACTTACTTTAGCAGACCGTTTCCACGGTGGAAGCCTAGCACGATAATTTGTTTAGTAAGTTAGACTAGTTGCTTACAACTTATTTTGTAGAATCACTTTATTTCTATTTTGTTTAAATTTGCAATTGCTTTAAAGTAAAACCATCATTTTAACAAGAATAACTGGGCGTTTCTTAAATGGTAACGACCTACGACCCCGGGCCTGTGACATAGAAATTAGTTACAAAGCCGAGGCGAGTCGAGAAAGGTATGTCAGTTCATTGCAATGTTGATCGAATATAAGGTTGCATACATAAGAGCGCAATTATAGAAGGAATTGTCATGGAAACTAATGTATTATAAAACGTTGTAAAATTTAATAAAATACAACTTATGGACATTATTTATGTAACGACAAGGTACGATGGATCCCAGTATCTTGGGAATTTATGTCAGGAGTTTCAGTTTTTAGTATTAAAGCTTCGAGTATTTTTAAACGAAAGCAGTCACGTTCGAAATGCCTGACGATAGTATTGTCGTTCAGATATTGTTATAACAGATATGTATTTTATTAAATTTTACAACGTTTTATAATAAATTAGTTTCCATGACAATTCCATCTGTAATTGCGCTCTTATGTATGCAACCTTATATTCGTGTTTAATGTCATTGTTCTTGTTTCATGTATCTTGCACGATAGCGTTTATGATTTTAAATTTATTTGCCTTGGATGACTGATGTATAGTCGAAGTACCGCTACTGTTTTATTATGAAATGTTTTGTTCAGTGTTTTATTACATATTTACTCATATATTTGTGTTCGTGATGCCACTTACACTGGGCGATCTACTATTTCAACTGCCATCTGAAGAAAGACATCTATGTAGACACTATGAAAGTTTGTTGAACAAACTAACTAAAGCCAAGAACAGCTTACTATTCAATGAAACATGTATGAAAGAAGGTCTGCTACCCAAATACACACACACACACACACACACACACACACACACACACACACACACGCACACACAAACAAACAAACAACACATATATATTCAATAACTAGGCCTCCGGCCCTTGTTACAATCAAATCATCAAATACAATAAAGGTAAGTGTCAAACACTAGAAGTAAACCTAGTTCTTCTTCGCTTGAATGCGAAATGAACATATTTACATGTTGGCCATATAAGACCTTTTTCCTCCAGAGTCATGAGCCTGTTGAATTTTGTAACATTGGGATTGTTGTAGCTCCATGCAGGCAAATGTCTTTTTCCTAAGGTCGTCGTAGAATGGGCATTCGATAACAAAATGATATTCTGACTCGACATATGTCCTAACCTTTCTGTTCTGCTAAGTTGAAGTTCAAGTGTCTACCCTTTTCTATCATTAGTGCATGCGTTGAACATCTTAATCTTACCTTCATGTGAGTGATCAGCACTGCTTCTTATGAATTTTTAAGTCTATTTTGAGACCCTTTTATGTAAAATCATGAGCAGTGCTTGGAATTTGAGAAATATAAAAGTGGAAATATTGCCTGTGTTCTGTAATTCATTTCTCTTGAAAATTCAAATGCTGCGCAGATTTCAGTATCTCACGTTTTGAAGATTGTTGAATTGGAGTTTTTAGCGAAGGAAAATGTTTATTCTTCCAATTATGTGCTATTTAAAACAGGAAGTCGAATGAAATTTTAGCTCTAAGGTAAAGAAGACGCTTTTCAATTTCAAACAAAAAACTATTGCCAACATGACCATTCTTCTGTTTTCAAAGGCTGAACTATTGTATTAAGGATGATAAAAATGTTTCTATGTTTTAAATTGTTTGAGGGCAGCTGCACAGTGCAATCAATGCTCGTAATGATGCTCATTTCTATTAATGCTTATTTTCGCTAAGCACTTAGACAAAATGAAATTTCAGTTGTTGGCCTTACTGTGTGCTAAGTTGAAGAGCATTTTGGTTATCTATTTCAGTTAAATTGGATTTCTGTAACAAGGTGTTTAGATGAAACGGTATTCAGGTTGTCAAAACATTTTTTTATTTTGGGTGGGATGCAGGCTTGCAGAGGTTTTTTTTAACTTTTTCTTATCAATGTTTAGCTTAGCGATATGTTCATTGGACGACGAACTGTCCTCTTCACTCGTTGTCTAACTGTGCCTGTATTCACTCCCACTTCTCAACATCGCAGCAGGGCTGCTTACAGGCTCTGGGCGATGATGAGTACATCCCGGTACGCAGCAACAGTGTGGCATGTTTACTGACTTGTAAACAAAAGCAAACGACTACCGAACTTATCATAACCGAGGTTGAACAATGACTGACTCGACATCTCTCACACTCAGACTACATGGAGAAGAAATTGGCGCGAAATTCTTGCCTCCCAAAACGTCACTTCCGGAGTATAGGACGGATTGTTAATTCAATTGCGGAAAGCTGTAATTAAGTGAAAAATATGTCTAGGATAATCAATTAACATTATTTTTTGCTAAAAATGACATGAAAAAAGGTTGCCTTCCCCTTTAATAAATGAGAGCATGCTCGTCGCATGGAATGGAAAGTGGTGGTAAGTCTACTTGTAGAGTGGAAAGTGGTGGTAAGTCTACTTGTAGAGTGGTAAGTGGTGGTAAGTCTACTTGTAGAGCCTTATTCGTTACTTCTTTAGAAGTCATGAAATCGTTCCCATTTTCACAAAGCAACAATTTGAGACCAATTTCATAACCGTAAGTGGTATAATTAAAAATCGGTTGATATGATGGAAGGCGAGTTTGTAGATGCTTTTATACATTTTCATTTCTTGATCCGTATCTCTTTTGCCTTTGCCAAACATGTTTCTTTGCTGGACTTGGCCATATCCCGTATAGCATGAATATACGCCAAAGTTATTGACCCCACAGATGAAAGCTCTCTTTTTCATTGATAATTAAACAACACTACCTCACAGGTGTTTAATTTATTTGGATCAAACAGTGCTTATCATTACAAAGGTCCTTATTTTTCTAACAACATGACATCACGCGCGTTATGTGAACATAAAAAATTCTGATGTACAATTACACCAACAATCACATTTAAGTTTTGTGTAACGAATTTCTGATAAAATGGTCCAAGTCTTGTGATAATCATTGTTAATTACATATTATTTTAATCATACATGTAAGTCATGCGACTTAAAAGGCTTCAGACAGAGAAAGTTGTTGTTGACGCTTGAACTCGCAGTAGCAGCACAACTCAAACTGAACGCATCCAAATCACTAAATAATAGTTTACGTTTTCCATAATGTACTTTACATTGGTAATTTTAGCCATCTCATGCGTTTGTTTTGGTTAAAACAATCTCAAAGCTAGACGTGAGTACACTGTACGTCAATCAAACAAATAGATTAGAATAGATTTTCCATTTACGTTTCCAAATGATTTTGATCGTTTAAAATGTCCGGTGTTAATCTAAGAACTGTTTATTTTCAACTGAAGTCAATTGAACGTTCCAGTCAAAGCTTAAAGGACAAACTTTGTAGGTGTATACCTGGTGAAAATTAAACGCCCAGTCAGATCACCTCAAGCATGTACAGTGTCAAAGGAACATTTTTAAAACGTCCCGATATACAAAAATTGAAATGTAACGGTGTCCACTTTTCACGCAACTTGCATAGCTCCTTCCAAGGCAGTTGGCTTCAGCCCCAAAAACGCACGCGTTCTCTTGGTACGGTCGAAATACCGCCTTTCAAAGTCGACATTGTTTAAGAAATCTGGAATTTCTTCAAACAGCTCGTTGCTAGACACGTCAGGATGAGCCAACAGGTACGAGATAGCGCCACTGGTCCCCTGGGTGGTCATTCCGGTGCCGCCATGACCTTCGCTGGTGATGAAATTTGGCGCCAAGCGATAGAAGAGCGTAAAGTTACGGAAGTTAATCGACCGTGGGCAGGGTTTGAAGGATACTACTCCTTGAATACGATCTCCAAACAGTCTTCGACAGAGAGCCATTATGTGAAGCAGGTAAGTTCCTGGGAAAAAGAAATTCAAAAGGCGGTGAAAATCAGCTTCATACGGTATCCGAAACAAATGGGAAAGTACGAAACACTCTATCTAGTTATTTTAACTTCCGGTTGTAACCTTAAATATTTTTTCAGGTATTTATTATCATTGATAAACAAGTACAAAAACAAACAAGCAAATAAGTACATTCATTATTCACGCATGCACATCTCGTAAGAAGTAAAGAACTGCTACATGGAATTCACGTAAACAATAAAATTTTCGCAGAAAAGCTGTCATATACAAAAATTTTATATCCAATTAATTTTTCAGCATTATAGTACTCATAAGTATATGTAACAAACTTGTGAAAATTAAGTATATTTTTGCGGCATCTCTCCTTGTAAATGTACAGTTTGGCTAGTAATAATAAAATGTTAAATAGAAAATCATGTGTCTCATAAAGTCCAAGAATAACACTTTCGTAACAGAAACAGCAGGGAAGCTGAATAAGACACTTTTGAAGTAGTTTTTCTGAATTGACATTCCCAAAAAGGGTGTGACAGCGTCTCTGCAGCATTATTACAAAAAGAGCATAAATTAGAATCCTGAAAATGGATTTTGACTAAAAAAGTATTTGTTGTAATAATCCTGTGTAATATTCTAAATTGGAACCATCTAATGTTGTGATCCTTTGTAGTGTCATAAAGCAATGAGTATATTTTCTTTCAATCTAAACTATCTCCTAACTCTATTTCCCATTTACACTCTGACTTAGAAGATCTCTTGAACAAATACATGTATGTCTGCAACCCTTCAAACCTTTCCGTAAGTGAGTAATTCCTTAAGGCATGCAAGGAAACTAGACATTAACACTTCTAAATTTACTTTGAAAAAGACTTTTGAAACTTTTTTTGAACAGAAACAACACCATTATATTCTACTGAAGTTGGTTTTTACATCGAACCTATTTATCATATGGTTTAAACTAATATAACGAAATCGCCATCAGAGGTATACATATCTCTGATAAATCTTAAGCCTTTTACAAACCAAAACTTATAAAAGATACTTGTGCCTCCGATCGCCAAGTTACTATTAAACCACAAAGGTTGATTCTCAAAGTTCTTTTCACTAGCAACAAATATTTTCTTATAGAAAGATGTCATACTGCCAAATACGTCGCGCCAGTAGGAATTACCAAAGTTAACTTCGACTTAATACAGTCATCTCCAAATAAAGCAAAATTTTTTAAGAACGGGTAGAGTGAGTACAGTAATTCACCACTTTAAGACTCAGGGCTTTCAAGATATCTGCGAGCCAAGGCAAGTTTTAGAACTTTGCTGAAAGTATGTATATTATTGCCTTTTGAAGTCTCCCTTGATCAGGTCCTAAACAGGCAGTAGTTCGTTTAATTTTATCATTACGAACCTGCCATACAAATCTAAAAAATGTCGTATTCAATTCATCGAAGACTTGTACTGGTGGATTTGGTAAACTTGACAACAAAAATAAGCTTAGAAATAGCCAACCTTTTAAGTACAGTTACTGTACCAAACGGAGTTAAATTTCGTCGACTACAACTTTTTAATAAAGACTTAATCTCGGTTATTCTTGCAGTGAAGTTATTATGCGTCATATTATCCAATTGAGTGTCAAAACCCACCCCCAAAAATCTAAAAGACTTTTTTGTCCAAGACAGGCTTTCTTTTGTAGGAATCACGTCACCACTACCAGTTTTACTTCCAAACCATATGACTTTTGTTTTATCCACATTCACTTGGAGACCGGAAACACTAACAAACAAATATAGTACATTCAATGTGCTAGTCAATGACAAATTCGACCCATCCAACGTAATTGATGTGTCGTCCGCATATTGCAAAATCAAATATTCCTTATTTCCTGCAACTACACCAGCAATATTTTTTATTATTCTTGATTAAGCACGCCAAAATCTCCGCGCACAATGTGAAAAGGTAGGGAGACAAAGGGTCACCTTGTCTGCAGCCACGCGAAATATTGAACCAGGAAGATGGGCTACCATTTACGACAACTTAATATTACTATAAAAGACTTTGACCCACCTTCTGATGGACCAACCAAAATTAAGGAAAAATATTTTTTTAATAAAATTCCACGATAATGAATCAAATGCTTTCTCAAAATCAATCAGTAAAAGCAAACCTGGTTTCTTAGCTGCCTGGGCGTAAAACATTAAATCATATAGCACGCGGATATTTTCGTTCATATTTCTTCCGGAAACCTGTCTGGTACTTATTGATTAGTTTTCCCAAAACGGATTTTAACCGTTCAGCCACAGCCGAAGAAGCCAATTTATATGTCACATTGAGTAAGGATGTGGGTCCTCAGTTTTTCTAATAATGTTTACTTATATCTGCTGCCTTAGGGATGCAAGTAATCACCCCCCCCCCTTTCTGTGTTTATGATAACTGACCAACAGCAGAACCAGTATTAAGTGAGTGACCCACGAAATGTCCAATATCAGCCCCAAAAAAATCCACTGAAAAACCTCTGGAGCCTGGGCTCTTATTGTTTTTCATTTTTTCATGTGTGACTTCTTCATATGTAAGAATACCTTCTATTTTTTTCTTTTTCTGTCCCACTCAGTTTGGGGACACAAACCTTATCAAGAAGAGTTTCTAAAGCAGAATTAGAATTTAAAATTTCTACATTTGTTTAGATTTTCATAAAAATGTTTTGGTTTTCTGATTAACCTCTTCTTCACTATCGGTTTTAGTATTGTCAGATTTCCACAAAAAATGCATAGATTTGCTTGTGTAATGCCTATTTTCCAAGTGAAGAAAATATTTGAAAGGTTTTTCACCTTCCATATAGGAAAGAAAAACAAAGTGAACAATGGATACGCCTATCTACCGGTCTCTATGCTACAAGCTTGCGACGTAGTTTCCCGTGGGCGTCATTACGTATTTGTTTTTTGCACCGAAAATTTCACTCTTTCGTTTTGGCTTAGACCAATATGTTCCGCTTTTTATCATGAAGTCCCGCTTTTCAATCCAGTTGCTCCGTTTTTTTGGTTCTGGAAAGTTGACCGTGGCAGCATGGCAACAGGTGCTTAAAATAACATTCTCTTTTTTGTAAATGTTGTTATTTTTAAGAGCCCAATTTCTTTACAAGCATAACAATCGTAAAAATGTGTTCAATGTGTTCCAATATTTCTTGTTTAAACCAGCGCTATTACACTTATCAGAATATCTTATTTTTACTTTCTGAAGAAAAGAGTTTATTTCTAAACTTTTATCAAGTCCTGCAAAGCAACCAATGTGATGAGCTATCCACAGTTCATTTTAAAGCACATTTTATCAATCAAAAATCCTTTATTTGCAAATTTAGGAAAGACACGTGTTATTGTTTATCGCATTCTTCGTACATGTCAGTGAATTCTGAATTTTTACTGACGAAGGCAATTGTATCAAACGACACCAAAGATCCAAGTAATTATAGTATATAAAGGTGTATAGTTTTTAATGAATGCCTGACTAAATTACCCATTACAAGTGTGACGGATCCAAATGCTAAAACCATTATTTTACAGGGTAGAAATCTGTTGAATCATTGAAACTATTACCCTAATGGCTTACCTTGTCCTTTATATTACCTCTCTGGTTCACTTGGTTGTTTGTTTTTCGTATTTTGGTAATACTCTTGGTTTTTAGAATGAAAAAAATATACCAGTCAGGTATTCGAAATGACTGTTACTTTTGAATTAAATTATTTATCGTTTGCTTCTGGTATAATCATCAAGAATTGAGAAAGGTCTGTCTAATGATATGGCTCCTACGCAAATCGGTTGAAAAACGGCAGAGTTGCGAAAAGTTTTAATGACAGCAACTTCCCTAGCTAGTGCACACACCGGAACAAACCAGTGCAGCCAACTCTCACGCATGCGCGGCGAAACCTCAGCGGCTGCGAGATAGGAGTTGGCATTCCAGGCGTGCGTTCAGTAGACGCTAGGACCTACGCTAGGACCTAACTAAAACCTAGTCAAAGTCACGTGTTCTTATTTAAAATGCACGGCAATATCTCACGCAATCTCGCGAAGTCTTGCTTTTTAGCGAGGTCCTAGCGTTACTGAACGGGAGGAAGGACTAGAGTTAGCGGAGAACGAAATAATTTGTTGCGAGCGGCGAGGGACAGCCTAAATAAGGTTGTCTGAATGAGACCAGTTCGGCGGATCGGTGAACCTTAGCAAACACCAGATCCCAGACCCGGGCATGCAGTTACCTGGCACCCCTCGACTGGCGATGTTTCCTCNGCATGCGCGGCGAAACCTCAGCGGCTGCGAGATAGGAGTTGCGTTCAGTAGACGCTAGGACCTACGCTAGGACCTAACTAAAACCTAGTCAAAGTCACGTGTTCTTATTTAAAATGCACGGCAATATCTCACGCAATCTCGCGAAGTCTTGCTTTTTAGCGAGATCCTAGCGTTACTGAACGGGAGGAAGGACTAGAGTTAGCGGAGAACGAAATAATTTGTTGCGAGCGGCGAGGGACAGCCTAAATAAAGTTGTCTGAATGAGACCAGTTCGGCGGATCGGTGAACCTTAGCAAACACCAGATCCCAGACCCGGGCATGCAGTTACCTGGCACCCCTCGACTGGCGATGTTTCCTCCAACCGTGACCTTGACCAGACTGACGTCATCTTTCTCTGAGTATGCTATTGGCGTAATGTGGCTAATATGGCACTCCAACGTTGGAATTCGTCCTTTCAAGAGAATGTACCCTGACACCCCTGGCGCCGTGATGATGTGGTCTGTGGCATTTTTGGAACCGAAAAGCTGGAATTTGAACTTATATCGGTTACCTTAGATATCACAGAGGGGAAATTACATGAACTAATTTAATACTTGCTCCCTTAGTTCCTTCACAACCACGGAATTACTTGGAATATCAAACTTAGTATATGCAAGCCTAATGACAATTCGGTAGATGGCGCTAGTGCATCAAGTGGCCTGAAAATTTATGTTTCCTGGACCTACCTTTGGTGGTCGGCTGCCTAAACGTTAAATGCCGGCACAAAACATCTTTACTGTAGGTATCAAAACTTAAGCTGGATATTCAGTAATTGTTGCAGGGGCGTGGCTTAGTGCCACTCGAGTGTCAGAACACTAAATCTACATGTAACCTACATGTAGGAGCGAGATAAACTAATTCATGCCAGAGACTAACTAGTAAGGGGCTCCAACCTATTCTGACTAACGATTGCATGGTCATAAAATGACGTTTAGTTACCCAGAAAGGACGGGAGACGGCGCAGATTCGATCATTTACATTTTGAATTCCACACGACACCTTTATAGGCTTAGTCTCTGCGTGCACTGCGCTGATAATAGATTGTATTAAATGCCCAGCACTCATGCAAACCTTGTCCTATAGAGTGCACAGCCCTCGGATTATACTGCTTCTAGGATATTAATTAGAATAATTCAAAATGTGTAGAAAAATAACAAAAGAACAAAGAATGTTTGACGTCTTGTGTACGGCTATTATAAGTGCGACATTCGTGGCACGTTTCGGGCTAGTTACAAGATTTTCCACATAAGGATGGTAACATAGTCAGAAAGTTGACTGTATTTTCGGCTTACGCGAATTCGACTGTTGGATGTTGGCTGGAAATAAATTAAGCACGGGACAACTAGGTAAATTTTAAGGCATATATTTTGAACAATGAGAAAGCCCTTTTGCGTGTCAACAATGCAGACTATTGGAAAATCTTGGGCCATCGCTTACAATTATCTAATCAGGCAACCATGTGAGACTTTCACCCACCAAATCTCCACATGCTGATGAAGTGATTTTTACTTTTAACAAATTTAGATATTAAAAAGGAGCTTAATTCTTCATCAGCACCACCTAATGAATGACAAGTCATCCATTAGCGTACTCCACGGAAGTCAGAGGAGCTAGTGTAAAAAAATTCTTTTGATGTGCATTGACCTGGGCCACTGATATCATGACATTGGGAAAGTTCAGAAAATCTCTACACATACCTTTCGCAGAAGAGGTGTATCGAAAGTGTCGTATTCTAGGCGGGCGGAGTAACCAAGCGACAGGATGAGTTTGTCCACCGGCTTGAATTCAGTGTGACCTTTTGTGAAAAGATATGACAGGAACGGAATAAGCCATTAAAATGTGTTTCTCATCCAAAATCCAAAAATATTTCCGCAAAATCATGATAAAAAGGCGCTGGTATGCATCCCTTTTGCGATTTCGCTTTGAAACTAGAACATGATCCTCCGCTAGGAAAAGCATTCTTAAATAATTTTATAGGCAATTAAACAACAAATGAAGATTTTAAAGCATACCCTTCTTGTCGAGAGTTTCAATGCCGACAACACCCTCGTTATCGACGAAGATTTTCTGTATTTCCTGACCGTATGTCCAGTTATGACCAACAGCCTCTACTAACTTCCGATAGGTGTGGTGGAAGTCTGTGGCCACACGCGATCCGTTAGGGTGGTGAAAAGCGGTGTGAATTAGTGGACTCTTGTCTCCAAATACTCCTTCAATGAGAGATGCAGGCACACGCGAATACGGAATGTCGAGAATTTTGTTGACGTTCTGGTAAAGGGTCTCGAGTTCGCATGCCTGTGGAGGGTGAGTGGCGAGAGACCAGCTGGTGTCGTAGTTTCGTGACAAATCCGCTTCAGCAGACTTCAATCCCGGAAGTAGAATACCACAGGACTGATCTTCCGGAAGGTACTTCTCTACCCACTTGTCAATCACTCTTAAGACGTCCTTTGTTCCAATCGCGTACTTCCGGTCATGATACCAATCCGTTCGCTCGAAGTGGTTACCACGCATGTGGAACATGTTGGAAAACAATCTTAGTTCCTCTTTAACCATAAGTTTGATGTTGTCGTAGAAGTGTGCATTGAAAAGGTCTTTCAAGGAAATGTCGACGCTTCTGTAACCTGGTGTTCTGGCGTCCTCAATGCTCTTCTCCGTCGGACCGAAACGCCTTGAGAAAAGTCCTTCCATTAGACTGTGGCCCCTGAATCGGTAATCTTCGTTGATACATGTAGCTAAAATTTTGAAACAACAGAAGTGCTCGTACAGTGAACATAATTAAACCAAGAAAGTGATAAAGCGTTTAACCCATTCATGGCGTCGTGGCACTTGGAACGCTTGGCCATCTGATAATCAATATTCCTAACAAGGTTTTAAGCTGCTATAAATTTTTTCTTTAGACTACTTACAACGCTGTCAGACAAGTGTCAGCACAACCCTAACTTAGACGAGAAATGATATCTGGGTTTGGAAAGAACAGTTGATACGGCGCCTAATTACCCTAATTAGAAAGAATTTAGAGGCAGTTCGTATATTACTTGAGATTATCGTCGCCACATAAAATGAGTAGCCGTGGCAAGTCAACTTATTCATTGACAAACAGAAAAAGTAAGCAGTCAATTTATCGAGACCCAGAAATCATATCTAATCTGAGTAGGCCCTAAGGAGCGATAAGTGATCTAAATCAAAAGTTACTTTTTGATAGAGGGCTGATTTATAGTTAGCATAAGAAAACTGTAATGAGCTAAAACAATTCTGACATTGGCACAAACTGAACTTTTTTGATAGAAACACTTCCATATTTTGGTAAGTGTCCGAATTCTTAATGCGGGGACATTCGTTGGGATCATTATCACAAGCCAATATAAAGGCGTGCACAGAATAATTAACACCAACGACCCTGCCTGTGACAATTAACTAATTAATTAGGTTTGACTCATTGGCTACTCGTAAAGTACGACACACAATGGGAGAACATCAAACAGTCGAGAACATTCTTACCAATATGCTCGTGATAGTTGTAGCCACTGCCAATGAAATTCGAGTCGGCAGTATCACGTGCCAAGAACGTGACTTCTTCATTATCCCCCTTCTCTCGCGCTCTGACGGCATTGATGACTGCTCCCACCATTGGTCCAGGACCCCCCGCGTAGAGCACACGAGTGGGCCCTCCTGTTGTTTTCAGGGTCGGTCCTTTGTAACGGCATATTTTCACAGCCTATTACATTGAAACAAAAATACCAGAAATATTTTAGTTAGTAGTGATGACATCAATCTGAAAAACAATGAAATGTTCACTGGTGTTCACGATTGAAAACTGCTGTGTTGCGTAGTTATTCTATGCGAAGACATGTAAGTGGCCGACTCAGCATGTTGATAACAGTATCAACGCTGGTAACTTCCGAAGGTAGAATTTGTCCTCTTAGATAAGTCGTACCAAAATCGTTGGATAGGCTTATTTGCGAAAAGGCCGTGCAAAAAGTAGTACTTGTAGCTTTGATAATACCTACATGTAAAACCTCTGAGTTTTGGCGGACATCTTTAACGTATATGAGCGCTAGCAGGCCGAGACGTACCTCTTATTTTATGAAGCGTAGCCCC
Organism: Phoronis australis; assembly: GCA_002633005.1. Lineage (NCBI taxonomy): Eukaryota > Metazoa > Phoronida > Phoronidae > Phoronis > Phoronis australis. Next base: position 300,118 of record NMRA01000467.1, read on the forward strand.
GTTATCAAACTGAATTTGTCTGGGAACGTCTGCATTAATTGCCAAGTTGATATTAGCGAAAGGCGGAGGCAACATCGAAGGGTGAGTCTTTAAAGTAATACATTCTGTAGATTGCCGTATCAACACTTATCGGAAAGAAGCTGTTGTTCAACTGCAAACCATTTCTTCTTAGTAATCCCCGATGTTTAGTAGCAATAACGATTTGTTTGCAGTTAGTTCAGTAGCGGTACAAACCTTTCGTTTGGGTGGTTCATGATTTGTCAGGAGGGAAAACGATTCAACTTCTTCAGGAAAATTTGTCTTGGCAAGTCGCAAGACTTCTTCGTCACTCGTCACCCAGTTACTGTAAATGGTTCTTTTGTCTTTGATTGCTTGTTCGCAGAACTTCTCTGCGTCGGCACCTGGTAAATTTGCGGACAAAAATCTGACCTACAAAATCGAGACAATGACTCATTTGAACGTTGATAATTTATATTAGATATTTCACATTTCGTTAGGCAACAAGGGCGAAGTGTTCAAAACGCCTTAATCGAGCACTGTCGATTTTACGATCGACATAGTTCTTGAAATTGTTACTTTCGACCAGAGCAAAAGCACGAAACCCGCCGTTTTCTTTTTTTCAAATCGCCTATTTCCCCGACGTTTTGCAGACGTTGGCTGAAATCATGGCCGGTGACGTTCTCAGTTACACATTTAAAGTATTCTGCCTTAATTAAGAGGGATTTAGGTCTGCTAGCGAAGCATTAGACTGAGACTACAGGGGTTCCACGTTCGTGTACGCGTGTAGGCTGGCCTGGGGAAACTACTTGTCACGCAGGTTAGGTTCCTTTAAAGCTTCAAAGAAACGTTTGTGTTCTGTCCAAGAAAAACGAAGACAACGCTGGCTCAGTAGTAGCATTAGACAAAATATTTATCGTTCGTCCAACTACCTTCCTGTATCTCGCAACTCGAAAAATATTCATTGAAATACAAAGTTGTCTTTTTGTGTCAACGACACTTAACGAGACGGACTTGGAATCCTTAACGCTGCATTTCGCCTTGTTTAGCTGGCTAAAAACGAAAATAGAGTGAAGCCTTTTACTTTCTTGATATTTCTTACTGTAATATGATTCTATTTCCTCTTTTTTGAGACACAAGCAATGCGTATATGTGCCATTTTATAACTTACAATTTTACTGCTGGCTACCCGAATTAACTGTGAACATGGGCGGCGCACCATAGGGGGCTGGGGGCTATAACCCCCACTTTTTTGAGTGCTACTCCGCACATGGTCTATTGGCATTAAACCGCGGGGGCTGACGGGGGCTTTAGCCTCTCACTATTTTCAGTGCTGCGCCGCCCATGGGGAAGCTTTTGTTTAGTCACTGATGGTTGTCAGTGACGGAAATGAAAATTAATTCTATTACTGACCGATTTTGTGACAATTAAAGAACTAATTCGATTTTCGTTTGTAGCCAGCTTAATGTGGATATGGGGCTTTAAATCGTACGTATTTGTATTGGAAAATAAAGTGAACTACGTATATTTGGCTAAAGTCAGAGCCCATGAAAATTCTATTTTAGACATGATACAGTGGGAACGCGTAATTTTATATCAATCTGTCATACATATACGTCAACAAAATTGCTGTTTAGAAAATGTGCATTGTTTAACAAAACAACTGTTGATATCAACTCTTGATTCTGGCGAAGTATTCGGGATTAAAAAAATAACATTGTAGGGTGACACCGAAAACTTGCGTTATAAATATGTTACAAACGTAACAGTGTTTGGTGGTGTTGACACTAATTGTGGCCGTAAAGGAAACATTGACAATACTGAGAAATGAGAGTATATCGAGAGTGAAATGATAATGAACACGGTGATAGACGAGTGATGATAATGAACACAGCAAATCAGAGAGACTGGCAGAGTTCTTTTTGATTTCGTGATTCTTTGCGTATCATTTAGTGTTTTTGTTCACTTTCAAACTTAAAATTGATGACCACAGTGATGGTGACAATAATGATTATGGTCATGACGGTAACGGAGGTGATGATGATTGTGATGATGGTGATAATGATGATGGTGATGATGATGACGATGATGATGATGGTGACGATGATAATGTTGATTGTGATGATGATGGTGGTGATGATGATGATAATGATAATGATGGTGATGATGATGATAATGATGATGGTGA
>NMRA01000467.1:302646-319080 GCA_002633005.1 Phoronis australis
GATGATGATGATGATGATGATGATGGTGCTGGTGATGATGGTGATCATGATGATGACGATGATGATGATGACGATGATGATCATAGTAATGGTGGTGATGGTGATCATGTTGATGATTGTTTTGTTGATGATGGTGATGATGGAACTAATCGTGATGATGGTGAGGATGATGGCTGTGATGAGGATAGTTATGATGAAGGCCATGATTGTGATAATGATGGAAGTTGATGATGTGATAATTATCACGATAATAATGATAACGACAACGAAGGTGATGATGGTGTGTTGATGCTAATGATGACTATGACAATGATGGTGATGAAGATGGTGGTGTTTGTGATGATGATGATGATGAATACGATGATGACGATAGTGATGATGTTGGTGATGACGATCATGACGATGACGAAGGGGATGGAGTTGATAGTGATGATGACGAAGATTATAATGAAGGTGATGGTGTTGATGATGATGATGATGATGATGACGAGGACGATGATGAAGGTGATGATGGTATTGTGTGATGTGATGATAGTGATTTATGATGATGATGATGATGATAATGATAACAATAACGGGGATGACGAGTATGATATTGACGATTATCACGATGATAATCACGAAAATTGCCATGATGATGGTGATTGTAGTGACGATGACTATGGCAAGGTGTTGGTGGTAATAAGCGTGCATACTTAAAGGTACGCGTGGTTTACAATTTGATTGGAGATTTTAAGAAATGGTAAACAAAAAGATGAATGGAACAAGTGATCAAGCATTTTGCAGGCCTTCTCAGGGTTATTTGTTTTTGATGCAATCTCCCCAATACTTTACTGTACGAGCACTCACTGCGAAAATGAGATGACTGCTTTCTTAATTATTATCGTGTCACTTGTTGAGAACTGAAAAATGTCGACACACTGCATGGATGCACTCCGCACAAGATGGGTTTTGTGACTCATATAAGATAACAGGGCGTGAAGTAAAACAACAGAACAATTCAAAGTATTTTTTCGTTTTATTCCTTGACTATTCGTTTAGTACGACAAAACTTCGAAAGCAAGACCCTCGTAATGCACCGCTAAACAAGTGAATTTCTGTGGGCTTTGAATAATCGTTTTACAGTCTCTCCGAATGAGATAACTACCTCATTGGTCTCCGTTCGGATCGTGAAGCTGTACGTGTTCTGTGTATTTGTGATACATTTTCTGGTCCGGGGTTTAATCTTTGTACTCGAACTTGAGCTCGAATTTAGTTTTGATATTTTCTATTCAACTTTTGGTACCTAATGGTAAGTGTTATTTTTGAGTACTTTGTGATGTGCGAGATTGATTGTCAAACCCTAATTTCGTGACCAAAGCATTAAAGCTAAGGTAGATTCTGAGCTCGAAATCTTGAAATTTTACTCCAATTTATTGCACACGTTAAGGAGGTTATCATGTGCGAAGTTGTACTAGACACCCATCTGCGTGAACTATACTCAGAATAGACAGTCCTCTCCGAGTGCGTATAAAAGCAGAAGGGGAAACGTCAAAAATGAAAGCGCTCTGAAGTGCAGCACTCAGTGAAAAAATTAAGAGTTTAAAGGTGAGGTTGACGACGAAACGAGGAACATAAAAAATTACGACCCCATTGCTTATTACTCTTACGTATTAGACAGCTCGTAAGGAATCTATTTACATACCAAAATTGAAAGGTTTGGTCAAAGGACCGTGGAGCTAGAACTCCGCAAACTAATTCGAAAAATGGCCGTAACGGCGCCATCTTGCGTCTGATTTCGCCCAAGTACAATAGCTCCCGGGCTTTTGACTAAGTAAACACTACGTAAATTTCATGTCGATCAGACGAAAAATACGATATAATTAGGATAGGCTAACAAAGTGCAGCTACAATCACTAACTAATCAACAAAGAGCAGCAAATCTCGAATATCGCGAGAACGGTAAGTCGTAGCAAGAAACGGGCTTCACTGGGCTGATAGCGTTGGAAAAGATCTATCATTGTACCAAATTTCCGACACATACGTCAAGGGACGCCGAAGTTACGGCAAAAAAATCATTTATTTGGACAACAGTCCTCGGAAAATCTTGAATAACTCGAGAACGGTAAAAACTAGAAAAAAACAAATCGGCAATGCAATAGCTCTTGGAAGAATGATCTATCCCCAGAAAGTAAAATCAGAAAAATCCGTTCAGAAAAAATGGAAGCCATAACTCCATCTTGTATTGATTTCAACAAAAAACAATAGGCTTCAAACCATTCACTAAGAACATGTTGAGTGGAAATTTCACGTTGATCGGATAAGAATTGTGATATGTAGCGTGCGAACAAAGGAATAAACACAAAACTTTTTAAAAAGCAACATACTTGGAGAAATTTCATTTCACAAAGTAATAATTTCGTGTTAGTTTTCAAGTAGGTTTACAAAGATTATCCCTAGAGTTTTGCAAACGAACAAGTATCGAACTTCCCCCATCCATTCTTGGTCAAAATGATCCCAAGAACAGTGCACTTGACCACTAGATCAGCAAACCTAATCTCATACAAGATTAGATAATACGAATAAGCGATCCACTTACTATTACATCTGAAACAGATAATCAAAAATATCCTAGCGAATTTGAAATGTGATACGATATAAAATTGGGTGCGTAATATTTTTATCATCGCATGACAAGCCATTTAGTAAATTTGCTTCTCACGCGACACAAAATCTCTTTATCACTGTAAACTCTATGATACCGTAATTTTCGCCCTTATTAATTTCATAAGCTTTGCGATTAATGTTACATCACAAATCTTATTGACTAATACATGTTTTAGCAACAATATGCGACTTTTGTAACCGATTTATCTTAACAAAAGACACTATCGCTGGCAATGTTTTGTAGAATAAGCATAACTTCAAATTTTGAATAATTTGCTATCAGGATGATCCAACTTCGCCATATCTAAAACATTTTCCTTGGAGTCTTTTTGATACAGGAGAGTATACATAAACACAATTATAATTATGTTCATAAGTTGTTGTCTGTGACATGCGCGAGCAAATCTTGAAAGTTTATCACTTGAACCAAACATTTAAGGAATCCCTTTCTTTGTTCACAGCAGTAAAAATGTGAAAAAATAATCGTAAAATATTCTCGAAAGCATGTCGTAAAAAGAGTCTGACTCACTTGAAAGAATCTAAAACACAATAAGTTTAGAATCTACATGAAAACTCAGCAGAACGTAAATGCACCCGCTTCAAAGCATGATACCCAATTATTTTCATTGTAACGCTCATAAAAATTAAAGTATTTATCGGTAATTCTTGCAACAGTAACAGAATACAAACAGCAGCTTCGTGTCTGTTCATGTATTTGCTTTATTTACACGTTCAAATATTTGGAATTGAAAAATGGTGTAGTGTGTTTATTGTGTAGGAATTTTGCATGGGAGATGGAACTTTACTCACTCCAGACGTTATCCAAATTCATGCTGCTAGGCACGAATACAGGAACATCAACACGATTAGTAGTTAAAGGGCCCTGGACTTAGAATTCAGTGGTTTAAAAAATAAGTGGTATTCATTACGCTTTAACTTGCCCATAAAACGCGAAACACGCTAATTAATCTGAAAACAATCACCAAATTTAAAAAGAAAACATGAAAGTAAAGGTAAAATGGGAATATTTGAGCTTAACAATAATTTATAAAAGCTCTGCCGGGGGGAATTTGGGGTTATGAAATTGCTTACTGACAGGTGTACGAATAATTCATACAGCAATTTTCAAAAATAGATCATGAATTCACTGCATTCATGGCGACATGGACTGGGAATTTGGTGATATTAGAACATTGAACTTTGTTCTTTTTCAGTACCTCTTAGATTACGAATAATATCTGAAACCATGGAATGCATTGCCACTAAAGCTGATGAAACGATTCTTGCAATCATAGCATTGGTTTCAAAAACGTTATTTAGATATATTCTATGAATGAATTGATGCGGGCAATTTTTGGAAAGGTTGTTCAACTTCATTTTTGGCCTTTTTGTCTGGTATCCGTTCTGAATGACGACGCCAATACTGTCGTGTGATGGTTGAGAAACTGTAGGAAAGGTTTTCGAAAATCACCACACTTCTAAAAGTTAACTCGAGCGAATGAGGCTGTAATCGTGACCTGAAGCGCCATCTAATGTACAACTAGATAGTCCTTTAAGGAACGTGCGATCCTTTTGTAGAGCACACAATATATTTTAACTAGAACATTTGAATTGTCATGTTTGAAAGTCGGCGTAAGCAAAATTAATTCGTATGCCATGTAGCAAATAATTTCTAGTAAACGTGTGCGTATTTGCGTGTAGTAGTAGGTAGCTACTCCCTTGAGGCCATGAAAAACCACAGCACAGTTGGTTTTAGAATAATTCAAAGGAAAGTGAAGCCTATAAACCCACGCAACTGTATTACACACATCTGCGCAAGCCAATGAATGCCAAACATTAAGTGAAGGAGATGTGCCAAATCTCTCTCACGAGAAATCCTTTTTACGTGGATAACCAAATTTACCACTCATTTTCTGTCGCTGCCAATATTTTCATGCCCTATCGTATTTGAAAGCAAGCGTTTTATTAGGCAATACTGACAACTTTGATTCAATTTATTGCACCGAATTTTAATTGCTATAATGTGTATCAGTGTTCTGCATTTTCCGGCTTACACACATCACGTGCGAGCTGAGAAGACTTGTCTAAACTGTCAAACATGAATTCAGGGTGAAGGGCGATTAAAATCAAGTGAGCTCACTTGCAGTTGAATAACAACACCATATCACACTTTCAAAATACAAGATGCGCAAATTTACCAAAATACGTAAACAAATATAAAGAAACTGGGATTAGTTCCAACATCAATCAGTGTTCAGAAAGTTGGGTTGGTTCAATACATATATTGTAAGTTGATAATTCCTTGGTAAGTCAACTGGTATGGTTTCCCTATATTTATAAATATGTCTAAGGTGTCAAAATATTATACAAAAATTAGCATGTGCTTAAACAATGACACCTGGTTGTGACGCCATAAATTACTTTTGCCATCACACTTAGTAGTTAGCCTAATTTGGGATAAAGTCTCACGAATCATTCTTAAGCAGAAGTTTTCTTCCACACTTTTGGACTTGTCTGAACAGTCTGGTCGTCCGTTGTGCAAGCAAAAACTGCGTAAGAACACGTAGAGCCACGTTGTGACTAACCTACGCATTAATGTTGTGATTGCGTTTTGACGGGTTACCGCATTTAATTACCTTCAAATTATATTTGTTGCTATTTGTTGTGATCCAATTTTGATATTTCTGTTATTCATAAACTTTCCAAAATTGTAAGCATTAAGTGATATTTTCAGTGCACCAATTCGTGCCTTACAAGAGGTTAAACTCGTTATAAACATGATTTTGCGTCAAGTAAAATAACGATCCGAAAAGTTGAAACTACTCACTCTCTGTCCACTAATCACCGGAATGGTGTTCCAAGTTCGACGCACGTTAAAGAGTTGAATTCGCCCAGCCATTTTAAACCAAATATTTCTCTTTCAGTATAAAATGGTATTAGCGCGAGCATTTATAGTGTCGGTGGATTAATTTTTGAAAAAGGTCAAACTATCTGCTGGAAGGCAAATGGAAAGCGTGCTGATTGCACAACTCAGTAATAGCTCTCGAACATTCCTTACTACGCAGTAAAGTTCACATTGTGTCTGTCGGCAATTGTTGCGCAGCAAAAGTAGTCCTCTGGGGTAGTTCAGTTTTGCATGTGCGCGAGTGTGATAGTAGACAAATTAATTGATATAATGCTAGGTTAACATTTCCATTCAAATGCACATTGCATTTTTGCGAGTTTGAAGCCCAGTTTCTATCATTTTATTGGTAGCGCGTGGCCACTGAGAAGTTTTTAAGAAGGGGAGGTCAAACACAAAACTGTTACCGGGGTGAAATAAATGGAGAACGGCGTCCCCCCTTTTCAATGAAGAGAGAGAAAACGCAAAATTGAACGTGCTGTCAACCGAGATGCATTGAACGCAGGGGCTATGACGCCCTTGCCCCCCTTTGACTACGCAAATGTTCCTGTCCCTTCCTCTAGACATTGATAATTATCGTGGGATGTTTTGGCGGAGACTTATAATGTAAACTTCGTCATCATTGTCACTGAAAGAACGCCTTTCTTTTGAATAACTTTTTGCAAAGCATTGCTTATGTGCGAGTCCAATAATCTATTGAGGCGATTTTAAGAAGTGAACATAATCAAACTGAGATTAATCATCTAGATGTTTAAATGATTTTATTTACACGGTGCTGTTAGGAAAAGAAATTGACAAAACTAGAGGCCATCATTAATGTGTGTCACTAGCCGACAAGAATGGGGCAGTGCGAGTGAAGACAAGATTGGGACAGTGCGAGTGAAGACAAGAATGGGACAGTGCGAGTGAAGACAAGAATGGGGCAGTGCGAGTGAAGACAAGAATGGGGCAGTGCGAGTGAAGACAAGAATGGGGCAGTGCGAGTGAAGACAAGAATGGGGCAGTGCGAGTCAAGACCTTTTGGATGAGTATTGTGTGATTAGTGGATCAAACAATTCCGTCATTGAAATATTCCGACGATCAGTGTGAAGACGAAGATCACACATCCTATCGACGGAGTTCGACTCATACGCTATCGAGGAACTCAAATCTACAGTCAACCGCTCGTCACTATCTGTCGATTCCATTGTTTGTATCTGGTGACGTAAATGGAGATCACGCGACAAATTTCCTGCGCATTTTAGAATCTGATGACAGTAGCATAAATAAACTTATTGGTGAACGCCTACTCCAAAATTAAACTTCAACCTCAAGTTCTGTGACGTCAATAAATTGACATCAATGAGCGTGCAAGCAGTACTTTCAATTTCTCAATTACCGTCACTGGAAATTTTGCGAATTGGTTAACATAATATCTCTAAAAATGGCTGCTTAGATTCACACACACTGATATACTGTATGACCCTTTCAAATACTAAATAGATATGATTTATGCGCTGTTCTCCAATAAGCTATTAGGAATAGTTTTTAAATTGTTGCACTTTTCTATGAGTTGTTATGAAAACAAATCAAAATATCAATGAAGAAAACGATAATGGTAATTTAGAAAACTGAACCAGGTTTGGAGTCTTCATCTTCAACAAATAAATTCGGCCAGCTCATTGATAACGTTGTTTTGCTGTGTACCTTTGTGTTTATGTATATTTTACCAAAAACATGGTCACGTGACTCAATTAACGACATCTTAATAAAAGGTCGAAAATCAAACTTTGCAAGCTTCATACTTTCAAAAATGTGTACTTTACTTGCTAATTTATAATCTTTAGCTTTGTAGATATCCGTTTTAATACACAGTCTTGTCGATAAGGCCCTACATAATCTTAATAGTTTTTAAATTGACATAGAAAGCCACCTGAAATTTGCCCGATGGAAAATATTCTTACATGTCCCAGGAAAACCTTTCAAATGGACATGCATCGTTTTGTAATTGCAAAGTTTTCTACTGCGAGTCTGAGGGTCGTTGATAGTAAGCTCGCCATAATGAAACAGGTACAAAGTTACGCGCTGTCAGGCATTACGACTATTGATTACATTGAACTTGCTCTCTACAAAACGATTTACGTTGATGAACATTCAGTTTATGACTTATTACTTAAATGGATTGCCAGTAGTCAAAACTACCAAAATGGACTTGAAATACACATGAATTAATGCACTTTTGCCTAAAAATTTAGAAAGTGTATGAATAACAAAAATAACAAATTTTGCTCCCAACAAACATAATTGTTAGATGTTGGAAAAATGCGACATTTCCTAACCACAATGCATTAGTCTGCCGTAAGGTAGGTCTATGTGCTTGTGCAGCATTATTTTTGCTTGCACAACGTGCGACAAGACCGTTTAGGGTGGGCCAAAAGACGAAATACTTTAGAATGTTTTGACGTAATTACACAAAAACAGAAAAAGTGCATATGCAAGAAGTAGCTGCCTGCGCCAATGAATTAAGCTTAGATCCATACAGCCATATGCAAAACACTTGAAGAAAAATTCTTTGAAAGAAAACGTCACCGCTTGCATTTACACATAGGGCCAAATGGACGCACACCGGATAAAGATGAGAAAAATTGCAATTGTTCGTCGGATGATTATAGGAGGTAATAAATGTCCGTCCTTGCTGTAAATTTTTAAAGAAGCCTAAGCATCAAGTAATTTACAAAATGTTGGCAGTGCATTATTAGTGCATGAAGTCTCGAATTTTTGGTGTAGGGCACTAAAAAGATGCACTAACTTAAGAAGACCATGTCTCATAAAGGACGGTTGGTATTCAAACGAAACTTTCAGTTACAGCGTTTTATATACTGATCTCTGAGACGTTGTTAACAAAACTCTTGCAATTATTCTACTCGTGCTTGAAGGTATATCGACTATTAGAAATTGTATGATTTTCTTGAAATTCATTGCGTTGTAACTTTCTCGAATTACACAGATTTATCGATATCCTCAAAGCGTTATCTGTACCTATATAATTACGTTATCAGCAGTTTCCATGTATTCTAGTGAAAGTCGAAAAACAGTGACAAAATTCACTGTACGATAAAATGTTCGTATACTGGTGAAAAACAAATCTTGTATTTTGATAAATTACAAGTGTTCCCAACTTTATATTTGTAAATGTTTATTTTTACTTAAATCATTGTTTTTTCAAAAACAAATAAGGCTTAATACTACTACCCAAGCTTTGTCTATGCCTTCACTGTTTTCCCGAAATTCTTGGCACGCGGAATGCAAGTTAAAAATTGTTATCCAGTCTATTGAAATCGATTGCATTAAGCTGCTAGATCCAACAACATGCGGCCAGGAGTACCAGCAAACCACGACAGTTACAAAGAAAAACACCAGCTTAGGAGTTTTTCATTATTTAAGATGAATCATGAGAGGGAATTAGTATGTTTGCACTTGGATTCTGAAACATTCTAACACTCAGTGGCTTGTATAGGGTCTAATTTTTGCAAGGTGCTTCGGGACTAAACAACAAAGTGAATAAACAACATTTTTTTAAAGCAACACCCAGACGAAGCAGACTTTCCAAGGTTATCATGTCATCACATGCTATAGTGACCTAGTCACTTAACTTGAAGTTTGCATCCCTTCCAGGAAAGGAAGTGAAATTTAAAACAAGACCAGCCAAAATTCCAAGAACACATGCTCGTTACGTAAACAAAATAGACTTTCAGTCTGGATTGATAACATTTACGTCTATTCGCATCTCCTACAAGCTGTTTTGGTTTCATTTTCAAAAGCGTTTTGCCTAGAACAGAAAATAAATTATACTGTGTCCTTTTTTGTTTCTAATGATTTTAAAGCTCCCAAAATTTAGCGAATGAAAATTGGTCACGTTCTTAGCTAATTTCGTTGCTTTCCAACGAATGTATATTTGTTTTTATGGGAAATTTTGCTAAAATACATTGTTACGTGATCTAAGGACAGATTGGTAAAAAGTCAAAATTCAAATTCTTCGAGAATTCTGCTTTTAAAAAATATACCTGGCTATCTGGCTAAATACACACACTTGTGAACAATACTCAGACGACAATACTCAGACGACAATACTCAGACGACAATACTCAGACGACAATACTCAGACGACAATACTCAGACGACAATACTCAGACGACAATACTCAGACGACAATACTCAGACGACAATACTCACTCAGACGTGCGAGAGAATTCGACTATATATTGTTCGTAATTCCTCTGATAACATGTCGAGTCATTTCTTCTACTGTGTGCTGAGAATGGTAAATAATGCCAAAACACCAAGGCAGTTAGAAAAAAACGTTTCATGATGTTTTTGAGACCGTTCTCTTGTTTTCTGAAAAGATGGATAACTGGTCCTGTTATTTCCAATATGTGCCATATTTTAAAGGGGCAATGAATACGCTGTTAAAAACCAACAGTTGATTGCGAGCGAGACAACTAAGTGATAGGAAACCGTACCAAAGATTTTATAGTTAGGCCTACCAAAGGGGATATAGTATCTTTGACTGTACTAATCGTCTATTTTGGGGTTTGTGGATGAATTGCCAGGTCATTACTGCTTCAGAACAGGCACAAAGAAATTTCAAAAGATATGCACATATATAGTAATCAATTTCAATTCAAACAAAGGATCAGAACGCGGTGACGATGATTTGTAATGGAAGAACCAGTTGTAATACACCTTTAGTTTATACCACGGTCCAAGGTCGAACCTCCAAATTTAGAATCGACTCCGACTCAGACTCGAAACTTTTACTATTCACGTTGAATGGTTCGAGTGGAATTGTTCGTAGCGTTTCTACTTTTGTATGGAGACCCGACGTTTGTGATTTTCATTTTTGATGAAAGGAGAAGCTAATAATATTCTAGAAAACTGAAAACAGCGTTTTTGAGATGCCTTGTTGAACATTTATATCAAATTAAATTTGGTCATGTTATGGGTACCATTGCTTTGCTATTTTGTGCCATTACTAAAAAACATGGTCATGCAACCTATATAAGTCTACAAAGCAAAATTTGCAGGCTTTTCACTTTCGAGAAATATACAGTTTTGCAGGGCTAAGTTCTGTAATTTTCTACATATTTTTTGAAAACACCTTTTACATTATTTTCAATTATGCTTAGTGATGGAGACTGTGACATTAAGGTCAAGGTCCTTTTAGCCTTTCATGCCATCCTACGCATTGGCGACTTCACCGTTACATCTCAATCATCCAATCATTCACTCACCCTTCAACGTTCTTCAATTCAGTCAAGTTTTTCTCCCTTCTTGGCAAACCCCCATACTTAACCATCACCGTCACTAACTTCAAACACCATGACTCATACCCGGTTGCTCTCCACAACCCATTCTCATTCTATTCCCGGTTACTTTCCACTTACCGTAGTCAGTGTCTGCACTCTCCCGTTTCCCACCTGTCTTCATACCTCAGTCTGTTCCACTATCAATCAGGCCCACTTTTCCGTCTCCCAGACTCCACTCCAGTCACACGTTTCTTTTTCAATCATACTCTCCGCTCTGTTTTAGTCTCAGCATCACTCGAGCCTAACCGCTTCGCTTTCGTATCGGTGCAGTGACTTCGGCTGCAGCTAACGGCCTTCCCGAGACGGTTATCTAACGCATGAGACGCTGGAATCTGACGTAGTCAAATGATACATTAGCATGTCCGTCTTCCCATCACGACTCCACTAACTCTCCAGCCACTTCCCATCACCTGGAGTCAGTATTACTCGCTCCCCTATTGCCTACACCCTCACTCCCCTCACCAGGTGTCAGTATTGCCTGCAGCTCCCTACCTCCCCCAACAGGTGTCCGTATTGCTTGCACCTTTCTTCTGACTTCCCTCACTACCCATTTCCTTCACCCCATCCATCATCCCTCACACACACGCTGGTGTCAGTATTGCCTGCACCACTTTTTCTTACTCTAGGTTTATCACCTGTTATATAGTGTATTTTCATCTTTATTTTTATTTTTTTTGTATTATCTACCTCAGTCTCTGTTAGCCATTTTGTCACAGTATGTTTTGTGTATATAGTCACTCTCAGTTCTACTTATCAACCTCATTCTCTGTATTTTAGTTACATTTATTTTCATATCCTTGTACCTCGTGTGTACTCATATTAGACTTACTATTGATCCTTATCCTTACATTTTAGTGTAATCCGCCACCGCCACGACACACAATCAGCAGCTGTTCCAGCACTTGGGTAAACGTACCTCCCCTCTAGCCTTGACCCCCAGTTATAGTTGGGTATCCTTCTGATAGCATTCTGTAAGTATGTAAATCTACACAAATATTTCCTCTGGTATTTTTACTTTTGTGCGTCCCTGCGGATGGGCTTGAGCTGTCTTACAACATCTCTAGCGGCGCATTTTATTGTCCATCTTTCCAGAGATTATCATTTATTTTTATGTTTATTTATTACTTTACACTCATATTTCTGTACCGTTATCTGTCATAATAAATGACTTTTACTTCGCCTATATACGGTTTCCTTTTTAATTCTAGAAACGGAGGTTGCAACGCACCTATCATTTTCGGGACATACGTCAAACATAAGTTAACAGTTTGACTGCAAGCTGAGCGGGAGTGATGAGCAGAATCAGGGACAGCGTACGCGTTATATTGATCATGCGTGAGCACTCTTTCTTTTTCAATGGAAAAAATAGTACCTTTCTTGCGTGTGACGTATTAAAACCTTCCAGTTAAAACACTTTACCTCACATGAACGTACAGTTTTTTACTTAAAGGGACATGTCATTTCATGACTGAGCAACACAAGTTTGGAATTAATTATTGATGGACGGGATAGATCTTTTGAATTAGAATTAACCACAGCTGTAAAACACTGGAATGTGTTTTTGTTTGGGATTTTCTTATAAATCGCTAATTCTCGCCATCGTCTGCCTAACATTCGCTGAAATCGAGGCTGGTGACTTCACCAGTGAATTACCCTACTCAGCCACACACTGTACGCTATGTGACGTTGCGCTCAGAGCGCTTGGCTAAGACGCGAGTGTTTCGGGTTCGATTGGGCGCTGGGGCTTATCGCAGAAAAATTTTTTATTCGCCTACATGAACACTTTAAAACGCTTTAGCTAAAGTTTTTACACGTACTTGAATACGTTTTTAAACGCATATTAAACCGTCAGAAGAATCAAATATTTCACGTTAATTGCTTTCACTCAACGCATATAAAACGTTTAAAGTAAAATATTCTAGCTGAAGCTTTTTAAAATACTCGTATAACTGAACTAGTTTTGACACTGTGTTTCTCACAGTGCAAATGCACTATGAACTGGGTGCCTGAAAGTTTGTAAAAGATTAGTCATGTTTCTGTTATAGTTTGAAAAAATACTTTCACTTTCATAATCATTTGCGGTGAACTACTGTAGAGCTCTTCCACCAATAACATTTAACTAGAGCAACCCGCTTGGTAATTTCCGGACTGTAATGCCAACGTGTTACCTTCGATTTTAATGTTTGTGCTTGAATGAACACCAAACGAAGAATTGCATAATGTTTAATTAAGCTAAACTGTTTTGTATGATTCTCATTTTTAACAACTTTATTTACCGGCCTAGTTGAGTCGACATACGATAAAGGCTTGTTTTCAGGCATCGGGAAGAGTGTCAACAATGTTTCGCTCATTACTGGGCGTGTATGTACTGTTGAATTTTCGCCCTTGGCAACTGCATTACGTAATAGTCGCAAAAACGCTGATAGCTTATACTCAGACAATTGATTAAAGCCGTACATTTTCTAAATGATTTGCTTTATCAACAGATTTGATCGGCAGACGGTTTTGTATTTGGGCAAGCTTTGTAAGGAAACTGTCGTCAGTGTATGGCTTTTCAGATGGTTGGATCAGCCGGAGTGTGACAAATCAAGCATAGTTCTTCTTAACAGTATTCCCAGAGTGTCTGAGACTGCTGTCTACAAGGCTGGCATCGAATGTAACTCAAAACCGTCATATTACGCGAGATTTAAAACAATTTATCCCATATGCGTTGAATCAGTCGAGGGAAATACGGCCATGATGTAATAATGATTTCCGTATTCACCTCTCGCACTACCTCAACTGTGACCTCTGACAATGGAAAGTTCAAAAGGTAGGTCAATGTCGACTCGACATCGTTAGCCGGTTCGATCATCAAACTTTCGGAGAATTGTTTAACGTAATACAGTTGGAGCAGTGTAAATAGCACTCAGCATACAATCAGGTTTCAATCTTGATATCTGGAACAGGACTGCTAATTAAATGACAGTTTCATTTGCTAAATATTTTATTGTCTGCAACTCAGCCGCCGATTCCTCGGTAACTACGGTATCAAATGTTGTTGTTATTTAACTAATTTCAGGGGATGTTACAGGTTCAATAAAAAGTTACCCTTGTTTTCATCTTTCTTATCTCTTTTCAGGTAATAAATCGTCACATTCAAAACTGTTTCTTTTACTAGAGAAAACTTGCAGTCTAACGCGCAAGTACATACATATAGGATGTGATCCGCCACGTGAACAGTCTGCGTGAAGTATTCAAAAAATCTGCGGAAAAATGAAACAAACTTAGGAAATCGAAGCGTATGGGATAAATACATTGATTTCGCTCTCGGTCGATATGCGGAATAATGTCTCGTGGGATATTACTTCATTTACGCCACTCTCGGTAAGTTTTGTGTTTGTATTTCCTGGAGAATTATTTAGAAATAGTAAATATTGCACGTTTATTTATTCAGCGGTTGACTCTTCTGCGTGATAAAACCCGTCCATTGTTTGTGGAAAGAGATCGCCACATAAATATTCCTCATGAAAATAGGTTGTTTTCGGGAATTGTTTTTCAATTACAGCTGTGAAATATTTTGAACGTGTCACCAAATGAATCGACGACATCGTGGCCAGTTTGGTGATACATTTCTGTTTACAACCTCAACTACATTTTAACGTTTTAAAAATGTTTGGAATGATAGTTCCACATTTCACCACCATGTGATGCTCGTAACGTGAAGAAACTTGTCATAAATTTACATTTTATTGTAAAAAAGCTGAACGCGTTTTTATGCCTTGATGCAACTTATGGAAATGATAAACACACTTTATGGACATCTAATCTCATTGTTATATTCAGTGAATAAACACACTTTATGGCAGTGGCGGATCTAGGATATCACAAGGGGCCCAACATTTTGTCTGAAAATATTTGCGCAAAGCTCAATTAGATGAGCATAGCACCGAATGGGGGGAGGTCGGGAGGGGGGGGTTGCCCACCTCCAGCCCAGGAAAATTTCTCTGTTTTTTCCTCTAAAAATCAAGCATTTTCCTTGATGCCTGAAGTATTATCCAAGAAAAAAGGCCAAGAAAAGGACGTTGCAAATGCTAATTCAACACTTGGAACGTGAACACACTACAGTATAGCGTACCCAAAATGTTGTTGGGTAGAAAATTGACACTGCAATTCATGGAATCTGACCTTTGCAGTCACACCAAATCATCAACAGTAGGCAATAAGCGATTTGGACATCATGCGGAATTATAGCTGGTGAGAGTGATTTGTTCATGGCGTCTTTCTTCCATCCATAGTCCTCTGGATCTAGTGCTGGTGACATTCCACCACATGACTGACTGGTAATGAGCTCTGTTTACGTTAATATTCTCTGTGAATGCCTCTGTTGTCGGTGACATTTATTTCTTGCCATTTCTCTTCCCCATACCAGTGGTTTGGTTCCTGACATTTTCTTAATTCCCCGGTTTCATTCCATAACAGGCACACATACATTTAGGTGCCTGTTTCATGACATCAGAAAAATGTGCATTAAAAATGCCGATAGCAGACAGGTCATTCCAGCCTTCAATATTTTAACGATGGATCCCTTTCCAACTCCATAGTAACATGCCACCGTGTTACACCCCTACTGCGCATGGGCAGGGGGGAGACCTTCACAATATCGCTACGTGTTTCCAGTGTTAACTTTATGTCTACGACTGTTCTACGCTTACTACGTGATTTCATGGTTGAGATATTTGAAGCTATTCCTTGTCTTAGCAACGCAGACGAAGGACAAATACATTTTGTCATCCGAAAAATCTAAACTTTGTTAAGTTCATATGCACATTTCACGTCTAATTGCACAATAATGGTGCTAGCTTCTTCGTGGAATGTCTCCAATGTCCTTGTACTGTATTAAGCGACAAGGATCTTCATCAGGGATTACCTACTTGCGTTCCTAACATACTGCTAGCCTTTCTCGAAGTCATATAACATTGCCTGTCCAATGCTTGTTTCATGTACATTAACAGCCGATTTCATAAAGGTGGTTTAACAAAAAGTCTTAAACCTGGTCTTCCTAAACCTGGTCTAATTTTAGACCTAACTTGCATTTCACCATCATGGTTTAAGAGTCTGAATGCCTGGTTTTGCTAGACCAGGGCCCGGTCTCCAATCTCCGTACTCAGACTCGAATCATGCTCAAACTCACACTTCATACTCAACTCGAGTACAGACTCAGCTTTGGTGTATTCAATGTCATACTCGAAAAATCTGTACTCGAAATTTCGAGCACGTACTCAATTTTCGAGTATACTCGAAGCGAAGTGTATTTCATCCATATTTCGAGTACGATTTTGAGTAAAAATTCCGAGTATATGCTCTAAATTTCAAGTTTGGTATGGCAGTGTGCTTGAAATCGTACTCGAAAATAAATACGAGCCAGAGAACAAAATATCGAAAGGGAACCAAGAAACACAGCAAATCTAAAAAAATAAGTCCTCTTACCGTATCTCAGCACTTCAATTTCAGTTCAGAGATAATAGTTTTCATCTTAAATCTTCTTATTCTTCACCTTAT